>JBAMCP010000418.1:0-55015 GCA_037075105.1 Lissocephala sabroskyi | reverse complement strand
AACCGAGGGTTAAGCGGTGGCGGCTGTGGAGGTGGAAAAGAGAAAGGGGGAGGCCCAACAACCAACCCCCCCCCCCCCCCCCCCACACACACACACACATGAAGCCTTGGCCGTCCATGGCCTGCGCAAAAATGTCGACGCCGCCCGAAAAATCCAACGGCAGCAACGACAACGACTTGAATGCCTGCGGGGCGGGCGAAAGGGGCACACAAATGGACCCCGCACTACATGTGTGTGCGTGTGTGTATGTGGGGGGGGGTGTGTGCGCATCACATGTGTGTGCGCATTGCTCGCCTGCTTTTTCTGACCGTTCGGTGGTCAACGACGCCAACGCTGACCGCGACAGCAGCTGCAGCGTCGACGTCAACGCCAACCGCCGCTGTCGACGTCAACTGCTCTGCCCACGCTGGCCGCACACTCAAAACCGCCGGCATCACCGCCGCCCACCCACCAACCCCCGCCCGAGTGGACGAAAATGTTGCAACGCAACTTGTCCGATCGAACTCGCGCTGACCTGAGCTTTGTTCGCTCGAACTTCTGTGTTTTGGGTGGTAGAAAATGGGTGGGGGGAAGGAGGCGCCTTAGATCGGAGTTTAAATGTAGTTAGGACCTCGTGACAGGAGGCGACAAAGCTGGTAAAGGAACCTCATTAAGTCCGTCAACCCAAAGAAACACTTTCTAGCCAAGCCTTCCACCCAAGGTTCTTAATACAGAGCTCAAATGGATCCCAGTTGGTTATTGTTAAGGAACTTTTATGTCTTCCACGGCTCATGGGAAATCTTAGGTGTATTTTCAGACTCCCCGAGGCTCGAGTGAGTGGAGGCCTCTGCGGTCCATAAGGCGTCCTCAGTGCCTCCACTTCAGATGAAGTGTGAATTACTGCGGCCCTGGAAGCCCCTTACCAATTCTTATAATCCAGAAACGGATCTTAAAATAGAGCTGTTAAAACTGTGAGCCTAAGCTTTTCGCTCTATATATCCATTTGAAAAAGGATAAATACAGATTTACCTGGTTTTGGTGAAGAGTCTACCACAGACCCTTCAAATCTGCACACAAAATTGTCAGTATGATTAGCTGATCCGATTTAGCAATTTCCACCCTATAGTCGGGCGGTCCGGATGGAAACCTAGACCTTCAAAACTACTGAAGGTAGAGCCGCCAAAGTTAGAACCAAGATTTCTTATACTACTCTTCAAATCTGTCCTTTTTCCCCCTTTTGATCCTTTTGATTGACAACCTCAAAGACACAATATTCAGAAGCTATAGCCTGTCCACCTTCCCTCCTATAGTTGCTACAATTATTTAACTTAAAAGAGTTTAAAGAATTTTCTTAAAGATCAGGACTAGAACTACAACCACATAGGACACAGAGTATTTTGAGTTCAGAGCCCCGAAGATGGCCCCACTATTTATAGCCTGTAACCGTACACAGGAAAGGACTCGACGGAGATCCCCCAAAGCTACCTTCAATATGCTTACAAGTAGAATGATTCAATAAATCGATCTAGTAATGTCTGTGTCTGGTCAACTGTCCATCAGTTTGTCCGTCTATCTGCCTGTCCGTCTGAACGTATGAGCAAAGGAGTCTTAGAGATAAAAAAAGCTAAACCAACCAAACTTAGACTCGTTAGGCTCGCCGCCTTTCCATCCTTAACATTTCTTTCTTTCTTCATGCTAAAGTGGGGAGAAGTGAAAGTGAAAAGAAAAAATTAAAGGAATTAACAAGTCTCAAAAAGTTTATGACTACTGGCCAAAGAATCCTCTAAGCACTTCCAATTTTCTAAATCCGTCATAGCTCAGAATTCAGAAGCTCAGCTTTCAATAGCTCAGCCTTTTCTTCGCACCCCAACCACCCAGTGAAGCCAACAGAGAGATCTCGATTCCGCAAGGAAACCAAAAAATTGAACGAAAAAAGATTTCGAAACAAATTAAAGGAATTAATGAAGTTTCCCCCAGAGACTCCCGATTTCCCCAATCCGTCATAGCTGAGAATTCAGAAGCTCGACATTCAATATCTTAGCCTTTCTTTTGAGCCCCCAGCCACCCGTTTGAATTTAGAGGAAGATCTCCATTCCGCAAGGAAAGCAAATAATCGGCGCACAAATTGAATAAAACAAGTGACGAGGCCAAGGGCCAAAGGATCCGCGGTTTTTGTTGGAACTTGGCAACATTTCAAATGTGGGCTGGCCAAAGGCTAAGCCGGCCAATATTCCCCAGCTCACCGATGACTTTTCCCTCGACCTTTTCTCCTGGCTTGTAAACATTTTCAGTGGCAGTTTTTTGGTTAAAGAAATTTGAAAGCCCCCCCACCGACAGTCGACTAGACTAATTCCAGTGTGCATTTCTCGGATATATAAAAAGGACTTTCTGTATATAAATAAATGTGGTATGTAATTTGTATTTGGGATATGTGAAATGCAAACGGCACTCGTAATGAGCGAACCGCCCAATGGACGCAGAATGAAACGGATGCAAGTGTGTGCGTGCGTGTGTGTGTGAGTGGTTATAAGGGTGAAAAGTTTTTGCTGCCTTACAAAAGATTCTTTTCTGATGATAAATTAATTTATTATATTCGAATTGAAGGACCACACAGCCAGCCAAGCAGCCAGCCCAGCCCAGCCAGCCAGCCACCAATGTGAATGCGAGCGGATGTAACCCAAACCTTGGACAGGACGAGCTTCTACGCGTGTGTGTGTGTGAAAGTCGTTGTAAGACTTTCAACCCCATCGTCAAACTGTCCCCTGTGTGTGTGTGTGTGTGCAGGAATAATGAACAACACATACCATCTGACCACTTGAATAATTTCCAAAGTGACGGGGGTGCTCGACGGCGGCAGCAGCCAGGGACGGAGTCGTCCGTGGGCCCTGGGCTGTGGGAATAGGTTAAAGTGGAAGTTGAAGGTGGGCCGCCCTGCTTGTTTTAATTGAAAGCCCAGCGAATATGGCGGACACCGGCGACAAATATGGCGGCGGCCGCTAAATCGAAGCTGTGTGCGTTCATCCTTGAGGGGAATTATCAGGAAACTTTTATCCACTTTTATCAATAAAATAGAAATGGCTGAGAAAAATCAAGAAAAAAATAACCGTAAATAAAACACAGAACGCTATTCGAGAAACTTTGCGAAAGAAGAAGAATTTTTTGTTTTCTGGCGGGGGGCAAAGAAAGTCAAAGAACAAATATCAGCCGACGCACACTCACACATGCATATGCATAAACAGGGAGTAGGAGGGCGGGAATTTCTATAATGAAATAAAAGAAGAAGAAAGCATAAAAGGATCCCGTCGTCGTTGGCGTCGCCCAGCCACCGCAATGGCAAAACGGCGACTCGAACTAAAAAGCACCGCCCAGACTCAACCACCCGCCGCCACCCCTTTGCCAAGGTTCCTAACTCGCTGCTGCCCCAGACTCGACCACGGACCACCGGCAGTGGCAATGGAGCAAACTCTTTGCAGGCTCCGCTGCCCCTGCCCCTCCTCCCCCAGCCAAGCAGTCCGCCGACAATCGTACGTTTGTCCCCCCAAACTCCCCGGGCATGCACAAAACACAAGACTTTCCGAGTCGAGCGAAAGGTGGCCGAGGCTTAGAGATGACACAAAGACTCTAAGGATGGCAAGCGTGAGTCAGAGGAGAACGCTGAAGACAGTCTAGGTCGTGGGATTTTCTATCAGTTCAGTTTTAGGTTAAAAGTCAGCGAAGATCTTAAAATACAAAGCTTCAATTTAAGTCAGAAAGGAATCTGACTTTCTTCTATGTTTTATGTTCAACGAAAGCTGACAGATCTTAAAGCTAAAAATACCTAAGTTCGAGTCCAAGCCATCAGCAAATTGAAGAGAACTCAGCTAAGGAATCGAACTTCAGAATAGAACCTTAAAAATCAGCAATTGCAAATAAAAAGCGGGGAGAGGAAAAGAAACGAACTTACAAATTTCCAAGTAAAAAAACAAGAAAAGAAAAGACGAAAGTAAAGAGCCGCAGCATTTGAGTTCAGTCCACGCCACACAGGGTTGCATGCGGGGGCCGATCAGCTGATTAACCCAAAACAGCTGGCGATAATAACGCGAAGCTGCCAGACTTTGAAAGAATCAATTCAATAACAAATCAACAAAAAGAAACCATTTCAAATAAAGAAGCAACTTTCAAAACAAAACGAATCCTTATAGTCCTTATGCTGGCTTAAAAAACCCAGCAATCACAGTCCGTGCTTTCCTGGCGCTGCGACCAGCAAACCAACGACCACCGCGACCAACGGCGAAGGTAATGAGGCAGCTTCTGATTTCGGTAAATTATCCTGTCTGTCCAGGTGTTAGGTGGGCCCACACGCCCCCGACTCGTGTGGCCAACAGACACAGAAAAAAAAACCCAAGCTCAGGTCGGCGGTGATGGTCGGTTCGAGGGTCCGACGGTCGGTTGGTCGGCGCGTATGGGTGGGCACGTCCTGGCGGTGAATATCGTGCTCTAGAGAGCAAATGGAAACTTAAGCCTTTTCTTTTGTAGCGGCTAAGGACACTCATACTGTCCATGAACCTTTGTGGCGCTTTGGCTTTGGCTCCACTGTCGCTGCCGTTGCCGTTGATCTCACACCACTGTTGCCTCTCTGCACATATGAGTGTGGAGTGTGTGTGTGTGGTAGACAGAGAAAAGTCCTTTCAATGCATCCTCTTTGGCGCGCGCAAAATTTTGTGTTGTTCGTCTGCCGGGCGGTCCACCAACTGAGTGTGTGTTTGCTTCTGTGTGTGTGTGGAGTGCACTGTCCTTACATTGTCTTCCCCACAGCAGCAGGACACCGCATACTCGCTCACTGGTTCGTTAATAAGAGCCCCAAGGCTCCCTTTCCCCCAAAGGCGGCCACCTGCCAACTCGTCCGGCACCGCCCGGCGACTCATTCCCTCTCTTTCTCCCTTTATCTTGCTCTCTCTGTCTGCCCAACTGTCTCGTTTTCTTTCTTTGTGCGAATAAAATACACGCCGCTGTCCACGGCAACACACAGAAGCAGCCAGCCGAATTCAATCAAAACCAAACGAAGATTTGATGCTCTACAACTAAATTATCGAATGTCCTTAGAGGAAAAATTGATTTGAACATTAACGGTGTCCTAACTTTTTAACTAAAGGGTTAAATAAAAACAAAGCCTATGAATCTGAAACGCGGGGAAGATTTTTTTAGGAATCTCTTTTCATTTTATCTCTTGTTCCTTGGGAATCTTTTGTGACCTCTGTAAGTCATATTCTTATTATATTGGGGGTCTTCCAACTGAATACGCTTTGGAGCACTTTCAAGCTGAAGAGGAATCCTAATCAGGGTCAGGGTGCAATCAGGGTTGCTGCCAGCATGGAAATCAAGAAACTTAGAAACAACAATTCTTCATTCCATCAATTCTATATAATCAGGAGTTTTGAAAAACATTTACTATAATTCTGTACTGCCTAAGTAGAATGGCCGAATTGGCTCTTTAGTTTGAGTTGAGAGTTGCCGTATTTTAGCTCTTTCATAGAGCTGGCAGCTCTGCTTTGTCAGCTGACATTGACGGGCATTTTCACCAGCGCTTTTTTGGAATCAGCTGTTCATTTATAGAAAAAATACTTCATATTTGCATTTGTTTGTATGCTTTGCATTCCCATCCTCCCCTTGATCCACCAACCCATATGCCCTTCCGCTTTACACTCTGCTTAACTGTAGGGCATAAAAATAATGAATAAAAGAATCATTAAGCCGGGCGAATGTGTGCAGCGGCGACTGCGACGGCAGCAACTTTGGCTACTGTAACCGATGGGAAGGGCGTGGCGGGGCAGGCAGCCAGGAGGACCTGGGAAGGTGCTAGGGATGCCTGGTCGGTTGCCTGGTTCCGGGTCGCCGCTGACGTTGGTCCACTCTTGTTTGCGACCTGCTGTCCGCCTGCTTAGGCCCGCTCCCCATCACCCCCACCGGGGCCACTGCTGCATGGCTGACATTCAATGACTTTTCCCTCAACTTTGTTTTCATTTTTTTGGCTGCTTCCCTGTGAGTGGGCGTGTTCTGGAGAAAGGCGGTTGGCTATTGTTGTTGTTCTTTCCGCCCATTCAAATCCAAATAAAAAAAAATTAACAGTGAAAGTTGACTTTGTTTTTTAAAGGCTACGTTTATTATATGGAAAATCCATAAAAAAAATATTAAAAAAAGGAAGAATAGTTTTCAAGACTTATAATTTGATATAGGCAGTTTAGAGAACTAAGATAATTGATAAAAAAAATAAGGAAGTTCGAAGAATCAGCTTATAAATAATTTAAATAATAAGGAAGTTGGAAGAATCATTTAGGTGCGTGGGTCATGCTGCTTTTCTTGCCTAGCACAGCATGGACTACATTTGTCGCGACTAGAAAGCCCAAGGAAAATGGAAGGTAAGAAGGTACAAACAATCAATCGCTCTGGAGGGGCCAAGGGTAGGCGCCTCAAGACTTATAATTTGATATAGGCAGTTTAGAGAACTAAGATAATTGATAAAAAAAATAAGGAAGTTGGAAGAATCAGCTTATAAATAATTTAAATAATAAGGAAGTTGGAAGAATCAGTTAGGTGTGTGGATTGAAGTGGTCTTCCTGCTTTCCATAGCATTGACTACATTTGATGCGACAGGAAGCCCCAAGGCAAGAAGATACAAAATATCAATCGCTCTGGAGGGTCCAAGGGTAGACCGTTTTCGCAGGAAAGTTTTGACCTAAAGAAAAGGTTTGAAAAAGTCAGATACGCCTGTACACTCCACGAGAAGTCAGTCAAGCGGTAAACGGTTGCAACGGAAAAAACTCCAAGAAAGCTTGCACTGGATAGAAGAATCCAGAGGCTGACAACAAACTAATAATGAGGATAATAAAATATCCCAATAGAAATAAAAATGAGTCGCCTCAGTCCCCTCGGAGGGGCCCTCAACCTTCCGAAGAAGGCTGGAGTCAGACTGAATTGCAGCATTTTCTCCGCAGCTATTTATACCCAGAGAACACGCAGGGTTGCATTTTGAAATGTCAACTACAGCACAGAGGCGTAGTCAGAAATCCAAGGGGGCCCAAAATTAATAATTTTTAAAGAACCTGAAGAAACTTCTTTTACCGAATTAGATTTGCCAAAATTTGTTTAGTTTTTCTAATTTTAGGAATGCAGAACACTAAAAAAAAAAACCAACGCATTTAACGTACCCCCTCTGTCGGCGCCCCTGAGTGTCCTTGGACTGACAGCACTGAAATCGGTCTACTTTTCCAGCTGATTAGCTCAACTCAAAATCGGTTCATACTTTTAATTGGTTAAATTCTAATTTCGCGTTAAATTAGTTGCGTTTTTTTGTTGCTATTTTTGCTCTGCAGCCTCCGAAGGGATAATCAAATTGATATAACCTAAAATCGGCGGCCACCCAGCCGTCTGCTGGGCTTCTCGGCCGCCTTCGGGCGTTCGGAAAGGTCGACTCGGTTAAGTGGCATCTTTTAATTAAAATTTAAGACAGCGACAGGGTGGCGGGCAGTGGGGGGAAGGAAACTGGGCAAAAGGACTTTCGTTTAATTTTACTTTCGGCCTAAATTTATACGGTTGCGTGCGTATTGCTTTGGTCAAAATTGGGATGCGTTAGTTTCGCAAACGAGTTGCGAGCTAAGGAAAACCAACAACTCAGAGAGCCTCAGCGAGGCCGTTAGCATCGCCACACGTTCGTTGTTGCAGTTGGAACAGAACAGAATATTCTGTGCTGGCAATTGTCGCATTTTTACATTTCCTGGTTGGCGTTTCATTAACGCAGTTGAATTTAGTAGCCCAACTGGCCGAAGCTAATTAAATTCCCCGCGTTTCATAGGCCGACTGCCGGAGAATTCGGGTTCCCCAAGAAACTTTACAATTGCTGCCTTTTGTTCCCGATTTTAGTTTACAACAAATGGAGAGAAATCTTTAAATCCAGGTTTAGGTTTGATGGAAGAATTCGTGGGGAGAATTAAAAGTGCCTGGAAAGCAGCAGAGGCTGTGAGAATACCAGAAGAAGAATTAACAGAGGCCGGGGAACCAACAGCTTGGGATTATTAACAGAGGCGGAATAATTAACATAGTCTGAGCGACCAACAGAGTCAACAAAGTCAGCAGAACCTGGCGAGTCAACAGAGCCTGCATAATTAACAGAACTGAGCAAATTTACAGAGACTGATAAATCAGCGGAGTCTGAAGAACAAAGCTTGCAAATTAACAGAAGTCGAAGCATTCGAAAGAGTCTGGGAGAATATACAGAATCTGTAGGAGTCTACAAAGCCCGTTGAGGGAGCCATGAGACCAGATTATTGTTTGTTTTTACAATTATCCTACTGAGACGCCGAAGATCCATATAAACTTGGCAATCGGAGGAATCTGGGAGAATTATCAGAAGCTGTAGGAAAGTTGGTTGAAGGGCACATCCTCCAGCATCCTCCTCCTTAATTTCCCATAAAAACAAATAAAAACCCTTGCTTATTTCTAATATAATCTTCTTGAGAAATTGAAGATCCACAGAATCAAGGCAATCTAAGGATTCTGGGAGAATCAAGAGAATCTGTAGAAATCTACAAAGCGTTCTCGTTCTCCCTTTCCCTCATTCCTGCTCCCCTGATGTTAACCAGCAAATCTCCTTAATTTCCCATAAAAACAAATAAAAACCCTTGCCTTTTTTTGACAATTATCTTGTTGACACGCCCCATTGGTTTCATCCCATTGACCCTCCCTCCCAGCGCTGACCGGGGAGAAAAAACGCAACTCGAATTGAGGATAAAAACCAAACTCGTTTTGTAGGGAAAAAAGCGATGCTTTTGCAGCATCCAACGAGATCAACTTCGGGGTCGCCGGGTCACTGGAGGTCGGGTCAATTGGCCAGGATCAAAAGGGCACCGCTGACCGCAGAGGATCACCAAAACGCCGGGATGCTGCGAAAAAATGAATAAATTTTTGGTCCTTTTTATGCGCCCAAATGAACGACGACCTCAACCAACCCCCGTGGCTGGGCGGGCAGGGGACGGGAGTCGGTGATCCTGTGGTTGCTCGAAATGTCCTACTATTTATTAGCCCAAGGATTAATAAATTTATTTGGTCACCGTCTTAATGAAATCACCAACCCGCTGCTGGGCATCAAATTCAGGCTCTGGAGCTGGGGACTTCGGGTTGAGACGTTGACTGTTTTGGGCAGATTCAATCTGCTCGAAATCAGCCCAAGCACGAATGTGCATCCCCCCCGGTCCACCTACGCCACTGGCGGTGGCGTCGGCCTCGGCCTCGGCCTCGGCGCCGGCGACGGTGGCAGTGGCGGTGGTGGCCCCGGGCTAGCCCCAGATGCGTGTGTGTTTACGGGTGTGTGTGTGTGTTTTTGACGTAACGCCAGGAGATATGTATCTTTTTGCGCCCACACACACGCACACACACATGAGCAAATAGTCGAATGGCCGTGTGAAGGGAGAGGGTTGGGGTGGGGGGGCCGTCTGGACTCCTCCGCTCCGCGCACAAGTTGCCAATTTGCCTTTTTGAATTTACGCATAGCTAAAAGTATCCTTTCGGAAAACCACAAATATTTACCCAGCTCAAGGCTCAGGCCCAGGCTCAGGTCTGCGGTCTCCCCGTCCGTCGTCGCCGTCGTCCAACTTGCCCTCCGTCCAGTTAACAAACGAAGCCAGCCCTGCCGGGCCAGCCAACCAACGATGGATGCTCTGTTGGTTCTCTGGCCCTTGGTCCTTGCTGATGTCCTCCTGTAAGCGGCTGTCCTACCCTCGAGCTACTTGGGGCCAACGGCTGCCGGTTGGTTGGTTGGCTTGTTGGCTGCCCAACTGCCTGGCTGTCTGGATTCTGGTAATTTTCAAAATCTGTCGGACCATCATTTTCAATCTTCCAGCTTGCCCCCATCCCCCCGCCCCCGCCTCATCCACCAATTTACCCCTCGGGCGCCGCAACCCAAAAATGCCGTCGACCAGAACTTATTTTTCCAACTGACACTAGCCAACTTCGACCGACCAATACTCATATTTACACCACACACACACACACACGCCCCATGTGTGTGTGAGTGTGTGTGGAAGGGTCTTCAGAAATGAGATTAAAAACGGTAAATTCCTGCCAGAGTTGCCCCGTCCATTTCGGTCGCCTCTTGGCCAAGAGTAATGAATGCGGTTTCTGCCCAAAGTCAAATTTTAGAAAGTGTTTTATTTGACTAGGCTACACACACACACCACACACACACGCACACCCAATGCTGTAGTCGTCCCCTTGGACCCTTTTTGCTGCTTGGCAGAGACCGGCGTCTTTTGGTTTTTCTCAACCCTTCAAACCAAAATCGAAATTACCCATCGAACTATGCAAATTCAACGATAGAATTTTCTTCAACGGGGAATGCTTACTTTTTTTTGGAAATTCTCAGAAGTCTTAGAATTTTTTTTAAGGGTTTTTAGTCTAAGTTTCTATAGGAAACATTTTAAGTATCTTAAGAGAACTGAAGACTTTTATAAGGTAAGTGGAGGTGCGGCGTTTGGTTGGATTCTCTAAGATTTCTTTAAGCACTCAACTCTTTAAACTCCCTGGCTTTCTGGAGGCTGTTAGGCTCTGAAGTTGACAATAGGAAAAGAATTCTTAATGGCACACGATCTTTATGGTACAATATCTCTAAAAAGTCTAAAATGAATCTCATACAAATCCTTTTATGCAAACAGATCTTTAAAGAAGACGACACTTTCGAGGCGGCTGCTCAAAGAAGATTCTTCCTTCTACTAAACCGATATGCGATTGAAAGCTGGCTTAGGATCGTGGAGGAGACAAAAGGAAGACGAGTGCCGAATAATTTGAAAGGAGACAAGAGATGGACGGTAATCAAGAAGAGAACTCAGATTCACAGGGCGCACAGCCTGACGGATGAACCAAACGCGAGTCCCTCCCTCTTAGAGACCTTGCCAGCTTTAAAATATGTGACTAATATTCATTTCTTTAAGCAATCTTTAGACCTTTCAGAATTCAAAGAAATATATCTGGAATGCAGGATTATTCAAAGCACTTTAAACTTATTAAAGTTTTTTTTTTTGTTTTTCCTTCTCTTCGCTAATCACGCGAATCACTCAAATAATGGAACACAGAGCGTGTCTATTTGACTTCTTAAGTAAAGCTAAGTTCCCAATCCCTTACAGAAGCTTGAAGAAAACTCTCGAAACCGATTCCGAGAACCTATCCTTGGGTCCCTTTAGATACTCTAAGGAGCATCCTTTTCGATAACTATCAACAGGCAGTCGAGCTGTCTTTAAGTTGGATTCGTCAAGATAACGATTCGGCGACGATTTCACTAGAACGAGAGCCAAGCAAAGATATAATGTCCTTTAAGGATAAGAAGGCTGAATCGGGTTTGGGTGACGTTTTTATAGGGGCATCGGCGAAAGTTCAATGGCTAAATCGGTAAACATTTCAAAACGGTTTTGCTCGCATTTATGCAACTCATTTGATTTACGACAATTCGCCGGTCTAATGGGTTGGCCGGCTTAGAGGCGCCGCGACACGAGCACGTACACGCCACAAGCTGCTTGCCGGGCGGCCTGGCCCGGCCCGGTCTGCGCTCGAGCCCGGCAATGTGGCAAGGTCGCGAGTGGTAACCTTTAATCTCTGCGTGCGTGCCCGCCATTGCCAGCTGAGTCGGACGGCCGGACGGCGGGACGGCTAAACGTGAAATGTTTTAAAACACGGATCCGGATCCGGGAAGGCGGACAGGCGATGGGAGCGACCGGTGGATTTAAATGGGTGGGTCCTGTAAAAGTTCCGCCAAAGACGAAATTAAAATATCGAAATCCCTTTTGTCGTGCTTAACTCGTCCTCGCTCGGGTTTCGGGTGGAAACAAGTTTCCTGTTTTTTAGTTCTTTTCATTTTCCTGGGCAAGGGTTGCAAATCGACGAACAAAATCATTCGCATCCACGGCTGCGGGCTTCGGGGGGGAAATGGAAGTTTGAAGGCCCAACAAATTACCAAAGGCCAGGCCAACTTTTGGTCGAATCGGCCGGCCATCGGCCATCGGCCAGAATCAGGACAACGGGCCAGTCCTCGGACCTTATGTGTGTAAATATTTTGAGGCACGCGTGTTCGCCGTCCGTCCATCCCCCCGTCCTCGTCTAGCTGTGCTCATTTATAAAGTTCGGCAATTCCAACCCCCAAATGGCCGTTGATAACTTTCGTAAATAACACAGCCTGCATATCAAATTTATATCAATTGTATATACCAACCAACCCAACGTATTTACGATAGTTTCGGTCTACATAAGCAATTAAATATGTACAATGCAAGCAGGCGATGAACGGACCTCCAAATCCGTTCATCTCTATGAACAGCGAGCATATGGCAAAGCATTTCAATTGGGATTTTGGTCGGGGCTCTACTGGCAAGCGAAATATGATAAGGCAGCCAGAAATAATCCATCAAGATTGGAGATCTTGTCAGTGGACACAGAGAGCCGCTGAGGAATATACTTTGGGATTTTAAGCTACAGCAGATTTCTTTAAATGTTCTTAGTTCAGAAGAATGGAAGATTTAACTAACCGATCTGGGAATTTCTTTCCTTTATTCATTAAGAAAAGCGACGCGTTTTGGATTTGTTCGAAAACGAAGGATGATTTTCTTTCTATCAGGAAAAGAAAGCTCAAACCTTTGCCCTCTTTCATTTGATTCAGCGCATACCTTAATCGAAGACATTCTTCTAAATTTTCACTGTCCCCAATCCCTTTCCAATCTATAGGGATGCGTAGTTGATTATTTTAGGAAGCTAGGAAGCTGCCATTGAAGCAACTCCCTTCATTTTTGGACTCAAACCCTTTTAAGCATTAACTCTTAAAGGAGTTTCTTTGTAGAATTGAATCTGCTTTGCTCCTTGTTATATTTATTCTTGTTCTATTTATTCTTCGGTTAGATAGACTTTCTTGCAGTACCTCAAGGATCAGTTAGCCAGAGCAAGCTTTAAAGCGGTTCGGAGCTAAGACCTTAAAGCTGACGAAGCAAAGAAAAGACAGAAATGGAGGAAGCGGAGTTGAGAGCAAACCAAACATAGAAAAGGAGCGATGGCTGAAGCACAGCTACGATTAAAGAAAAAAAAGTGGAGCTGAGCTCGGAGCAGTCAACGTAATGAAGCAGAGAGGTGAGTGGGGAACTAAGCAAGGATTAAAGCGGATTAAGTGCATCTCAAGTTTGTTTGATTTAAAAAAAAAGAAGAACGGCAGAGAAAACGATCCGGATCCCCGGAGGAAGCTTTAATGTTGCTTGGATCTCGAACCTCAAAGCTGGCCAAGCGGAACAGGGAGTGGAATTGAGAGTGGACCAACCTCGAAATGAAGCTGAGATTGAACCAGAGCCATCATTGAAAAAGAGTGCAGACTGAAACGGAACTAGCATCAAAGGAATCACAGCTAACTTTGGATCAGTTCATAGGTCTGGGTGAGGAGCAAAGCGTGGAACTGGATTAAATACATCTTAAGTTCGTCGGCCAGAATTAGAAGGCTTGGCGAAGTAGGCCAGCGCCTGGTTTATTCAAATTTGAAAGCTAATGCCATGAAATAGCCGGGCTGTCTATCCGCTAACACAATTCAATTCAACAAATCAACTTATACGAAACAGCAACACAAACAGGAAACAACAACAACTCTCAGCCAACCTACAAGCGCACACAGAGAGGCAAACCAAAAGGAATCTAGCGAGAAGAAAATGTCCTCATTGTAAGTAGGAAGTTAGGGGAGCGTGGGGAATTGAGATTTGATTATTGGTCGGTCTGTCGTCGTTTAGCATCAGCGAATGGACCGAATGCCATGGCAATAATCCGCCAACCAGCAATAGCAGCACAGGGCAAATCCTGCGGCCGCTCACCGCCGAACTGATCCTGCTGCAGAAGTCGGCCAGCGCGGCGCGGCGCAAGCAGCTGAAGGAGCTGTTCGAGGAAGAGGATCGCTACTACAAGATCGAATTGGGCAAGATCAACAAGGGTTATGTCTATGACAGGTCCTGCACGAAATATTCCTGTTTCTGCAACAACGAACTGGATGCCAAGCGGCGATGAGGACAGCAAACCCTCGGCAAAGACAATGTGATCTTTAAGCCAGAAATGCCATAAATAAAAAACAGAAACAAACAGATAAAGAGATTCCCTAACTCAGAGTTAGAAGTTAGGGTTCCTAAATGGTCTTTAAACTGAAAGGTTTCCTTAACTTCAAACCCTTCAATGATTTACTCTTCTGCTTGAATCCTAGCAAATGTCAAGGCAAATTAGGACAAACAAAGGACTCAATCTGGGATATGATACGTTAAGTCTGTTAAATCTATCAAGTCCTTAAAGGACATATTGTAGCTGTCAGCCTGCTACCCCTTGGATTCTGCCAAAGGATAAACTCCAATTTCGACGACTCACCAGCGGCCAAGGAAAAATTGGTTACCTTTGCTGCCTGAAATCAATACGATGAGGCTTACCGGCCGCCGGACATCTTGAAATTCCACTCACCCACACACTCACACACGCATGGTGTAGTGGGCAGGATGGTCGAAAAAACAAACGGCCCATGATGGCGGCCCCGAAGGTGAAGCCAGCCGGCCGAATGGGTGGGTGGTTGGTTGGTTGGTCGGCTGAATTTACGACTCGATGGCTGGCTGGCTGGCCTGGGCAGATTGCCGGTGGTGTTTCCTTGCCGGAGGACAAATATAACCCTTTCACATACACTCACACACACACACACACACATACGCGGGCACATGGAGATGGTGTGTCCGTTTGCTGTCCTTGGGCATCGCCCACCGGGTTGGATTGCTGGGCTGGCAGTGCGCCTGCCTGTCCGCCATCAACGGCAGCAGCGGCAAAGCCAACAACAAAAGCAATGGATGAAAATCCATCCTAAAAACCCATCTCATTAAAAGATTCTGACCATTTGAAAGCGAATTTAACCTTTTGTTCTCTCCAACGACGACGTCAGGCATTCCGACTCAGCCATGTGAATCTGCAAGGGGCGAGGCGGCAGGACTTTGCCATCGCCCAGTCCCAGGACGATTCTCTATGTGTCTATGAGTGTGTATGCCCGCGTGTGTGTGTGTGGAAATAAGCCAACAAAAACTTTTCCCTATATGCCAGCCATGTGAAGAAGAAGCAAACGAAGGCGACCGACCGCCAGTGTTGGGGGGAGGCAGCCGGTCGGTCGGTCCAGCAGGTGGAGTAATTTGAGAAAAGCCGACACGGTCGCCTTTTGTTATCCGTTTTGGCTTTGACTTCGTGCTCGTTGGGCTTCTAATTGTTGTTCTCGTCGTTGTCACCCGATGTCACCCATTTGCCATTTGGGGATTCATTTTATATTCACCATATGAATTGCCAGTATCCGTGTGTATGTGTGCCTGGGCACGTGCGTGTGTGTGCGTGTGTGGGGGTGTAAATTAATTTGATACCACTCGAAAATTATTCAAATATGAGAAATGGTGGCACGGAATTTTCTATAAGCGCAAAGAATTCTAAACAAATCAAAAACAGAAATTCCTCACATTCTTTGTTTCTTGATGTTTATATAAATTTTGATTCTTTTGGAAGGGTAACACCCGTCTAGATCCTACCGGCAGGAAATAAAAGCCAGGGAGTAAAGAATTTCAGAGAGGGAGAGGCTTTGGGGACTGCCAAGATTCTTGGAGCTCAACGGAGCCAAATTAGTCTAATCGAAAATTGAAAGGTTAACTTTTTTGACTCAAAATGTGGCAGGCTTCAAAGATTTCACAACTTGAATAATACATTAAAAAAGTCACAAGTTGGTGTGTCATTATATTCACAGAATCAAGCAAAGGTGAGTGAGTAGAGGGTTTCTTAACTTTTGATTATAGGACAAAGGATTTTTTGAAAAGAAGATAAAAATTTCCGAACTTTTCACAAGCCAATTTATCCAAATTACTCGTATTATGAATTTTACGGCTTCGGATAAAAGCTCTGCAGGAATTAAAAGACCAGAAATCGAACCAACCTATTTAGCGTTAAAATATAGAAACCTCAGAGTAAAATATGGAAAGCGGGGAACTTGAAAGATTTTAAGGGAATCTGTGTGGACTTAAAAGAGAGATCTGAAGGAATCTTAGTGAAAATGAAGGGAAACTTGGTTAATATAATTTTTCACAATCGGTAAAATGGTGCGCTGCATATATTTCCTAAACACTTTAAGATCAGTCAACAAAGGAAATTGTTCTTATATCAGAAATTCTAACGAACACTTTTGGAAGACTTAAACTTTTCAATAATCCCGCAAAGAACAATAAAAATCCCCCACCTCCCAACCACCCATCAAGTTCGAACCAAACAATAGTTCCCTGTAATATTCCCGGCTGTCCAAAACCTGTTCCCCGATCAAATATAAAAAATACAATATAAATTTTAATTTTATTACAACTCCGTTGGACCTTTGTCCTTGGGAACGTTACAATCCAACCGCGTTTGATGCCATCTGCTCTCAATCGAACCTCAATTCTCTCTCGCTCTCGCTCTCTTCGGTTTGGCTTGAGCTGCCTTCTCCTTCCCACCAGTTCGTTCGGTTCTATTAGGGGTGCGAGTCCTACAGGCGATCGGTTTTCTAACCCTTAAGCATAAATTTCCATTGGCTGGCGGAGAATTCCAATTAGATAGGGGAGTTGCCAATCCGTAGGACTCTATTTTCTACGGCTGTCGGAGTTCTTTTCGAGGAGACTGTCCCGAAACGGGAAGCCCTTGTAGGGTCCTGGAAATTCGCCGGCAGTTCCGTGTCTCGAGTCGATTGACTAGCAGCGCATTCGTCGCGATCGTCGGTAGGTTCCAGCCCGGAAAATGGATTGTCGACAACGGAAAAGGTAGGAAATTCAAGGTGAGGAAAAGATTTCTGAACGGAGAGTGATAGTTTCTTGATGGGAAAAGAACTGATTGAAAGATTATGGACTCGAGGGGATTTGGAAATATAATTTAAAAGGTTTAAGATCTCAAAATCAGGTAATCAAATCTCAAATCAAGAAACACAGAAACCAGCGTTGAATTTTGGAAAAGATGGATTTAAAAACTTGGGAAATTATTTATGGGGAATGATAAGAATTATATTTCACTCCCAAATTTAAGCGCTCCTCCCCCCTCAGATTTTACAAAATAATATACGAAATTTTCTACATTTCTTCTAAGAATTGAATCTCTAATATTCAGCAGACTTCAGCTGTCTTTTCCTTTAAAAATTCCTAATTAAAAGTTAATTATTTTGCCGCTCTTAACCCTCGAGATCAAAGTCAATTTGAGAGATCAGAATAATCAACCCTCAGAATTTAAGAAAATTACGAAAAACTCCTCAAGGTGACCCAAGACAAATTGATCTGACCGGCGTGTCCTTCGGCAATCAAATTAACCCCAAACTGACCAACATCTTGCCAGCCCGCATCGTCCAAGACGATGACCATTAACCCTGAACTCCTCCGTCGGCCCAGAAAAAAAGGGTCAACTTCTGACCAACGAGATCGGCAAGGACTAAGAATTCAAAAACAGGTTTCGGGGGTCCTTGGCGAACGTGCCGATCGTGGCCCTGGTCAAGGCCAAATGCCAAGGACCAATTAGCAGAGCGTTAGACGAGGAAAACCAAATGAAAAATGATTGATTCGTTTTTCCGACCGGCCAACAGGCCGGCGGCTCGACCACAGGACAGTCCAAATCTTGCGTGTATGGAGAGAAAAAAAATTAATCATATTTGCCAGTCCTGTCGACCGACGGGTTTCTCAATGCTGGACGTGCCAGGATATCAAATTACAGGCACTCCCCGCACCACCACCGCCGACGGCTGTGGGTATCGAGAGTCTTTGTTGTTATTGGTTTTTTATAAGCCATAAAAAAGCATAAAAATTGCAAATTTAGCATCTTGTCCATTTGCCAGATGGGCCAATTGACACACACAAACAGGCAGGAGGCAGGCAGGCAGGGGCAGGGGATGTGCAAATTCGCCAGGGATTTCTGGCCAAAAGTTTTCGTCTCCGGGTTCGGCACATAACTCTTCCTGTCCGGACCCAGCGAAATAATTGACAGTTCGCAATTAGAAGCCGACGGGGGATCCAGACGATTGGCCATCCAAGAAAGTATCGAATTTCCCAGGGTCGGCAACAAATCGTTAAGACTGCGGAGGTTGAAGGTCCACTCAAGGTCCTTAAGTGCCCGGCAGATTGACAGGGCACACGTATGGACATTCAAGGATTTGCATTAGGAATTCTGAGGGAAAAAGATATCGAAAGGGTTTTAGGGGCTCAATAATTTGGTATAAAACTTATCCAAAGGGATCCACTGAAATTCGGGGAGTTTTCAGAGTAATTGGGTCTCCAAATCCTATCTGCCTTCTCGCCCTCCTAAAACCTATCAAAAGTCTACGGATTGAGGGCTCTTTAGGCCATAGGATCCTCTTCGTAGTTCCACATTCCCATTGACCCAAGAATTTTAAATAGAGGAGGCCCACAGAGCCAGGCTCGGTTGTGATTGTTTCACAAGATCCGCTCTGAATTTCAACCTTGTGTGGTCTTTAATTTAATGGGTAGCAAAAGCTTTTTAAATTTACCATACCGTTTTGAAATTCCACCATTAAAAAGTCAGTAAAGTTTAAAGAATTTTCAAGAGTGCATTGTGCTTAAAATTCTCTTGAAATTTCCAACCTCTAAGCTCAGAAGATTCAGACCGCTGTCCTTCTCAAAATCCCCTTGCAATTTGCACCTGAAAGACCCCAAAAGACTCTTAGAATTAAGGCCTCCCAATTCCTCAAGATCTTGTCACAATATTTACCCAAAAGACTTGAAAGATTTCTGCTTTTCTAGTTTCTAGAATCCCACCAAGAAGTCCACATTAGATAGCGAATATTCAGGACTTTTCAGTTCTTTCAGTCTTCTCTAAACTTCAACATTAGGAAGCCTATAGTCAGGCCTTCTTAAACCTACAACTCCTCTCTGAAGAACTTCATAAAGCTCGAATGATTCAGGCTTTGGTAGTTCTCAAGCCTGGAAAATTCCCTATATTCCACCTCAGAAGCCCTGAAGGATTTCTTCGGCAAAAATATTTGCTCATTTGCTAGAGGAGAGCCTAAAGAGCCTGGAACGTGGACGTGGGCTGTGGTCCTTCCATTCAAATGAGGGCAAAACCCGCCGCCGTGGCTGCTGTCCAACGTCAAATGGCAAATGTGAAAAAGGACGATGGCGACAACAACAACAACAACAAGAAAAAACAACACACACATGCAAGGATTGTGTGTGCCCGAATGAAACTTCTGTGGCCATAAAATAACCCTAGCCACCCCCACCCCCTGGACACCGCCTCTCACAGGCAACGTTCCACATTCAAATAGCCCTTTTTACGGACGACAGACGGACCACAACCACGCCCCCCCGCCGACCAACGCCCAGCTGGCCCCTAACGTGGCCACACGTCCACCAGGCGGCGGGGGTCGTCGTCGTCGTCGCAGTGACCGAAGGAATCGTAAAAAGTAAGACGAAAAATAAAAACACATTAGAACACAGGCAAATATCCTTTCCGACCGCCGCCCCACACACACACACACACACATGCGTACAAATTTATCTCCATTTGACCCTCTTCAAAGTGCTTTTTATAGTCATTTAGTGTTTTGGCCTGGCGCTGGCCCTGGCCCGTCCAACCGTCCACCCGTCCGTCCGTCCGCCCGTCAAGTACTTTTATTATACGCGTATAAATCCAATTCGGCATTCAACAGAGCCGCAAACAAATATAACCCCACCACCCCATCTGAGCCATCCCCTGACACACGTATGGGCACGTCCAAAACTGTCCGTGGTCCGTGGATCCCAGCCACCCCCAAGAGGGCAACCCTGGCTGGCGTGGCAGCAACTCTGGCAGCTGTGTAGAGCGGCAAGGTGAGTCTGAGGACAGTCCGACTAATGAAACGGAACCGTCAGCCCAAACAGTCGTCCTTCCAGGACAACGGGGAGTAAAGTTTACGGTCCGAGTTTCGTAGTCAAAACTACGCTCGCAAAAAAGCCACACATACGTTCCGTCGAGGGGGGGGGGAGGGGGGAAGGACGAATCCAAATGGGGATGCTAAGGGCCGAACAGTTTGGACGGACATCCGGACACACACACATTGGCAAGTTGAGCAGCTGCCAAGGTCCAAAATGCCAGCCGAACGGCAACCACCGGTCGGTTGGGCGGTTGGGTGGGTTGACGTTGTTGTGTCCTTTTTAAAATTTTAAGACATGTAAATATAAAACGTAACGTCCCTTGGCAACCCCCCCCCCCACCTCCCACTCCACGCACACACACACACACACCACCCTTGGCTGGCAGGCGACCCCAAAACGACCAACCAACCGACCGAATCGGTCTGTCTGTCCAACTGCCCGACTGTCCTGTCCCGGCGACCCAGCGTCCACAACTGTACATGCACGTGTGTGTGTGTGTGTGTGTCACATGTGTGTGTGGCAAAAAAAAATATCTGCAAATGTTGTTTTCCTCTTGGGTTTGTTATTATTTAAAATTTTCCCAATTTTTTTTTTTTGCGCCGTCCTTTTTTTTTGTGGTGGGAATGTTTGTTTGTTTGTTTGTCGTTGGTTTGTAAATTGTTGTTGTTGTTGTTTTTTATCCCCCATTTACTGTCATTGGTTTTGGCCAGGCGGTCGGTCGGTCGGTTGGTTGGTTGGTTTGGTTGGTCGGTTGGCCGAATCGCTCGACCGGCCAAAGGAAGCCAAATTGAAGTTCGATTGAAAATGGAAATTGGGTTGTATTTTGTAAGGGGAGAGGGGAGTGGGGGAGAGAAAACTTTAGCAATTTCTATATACGAATGAAGGCCAAGGAAAGTCTCTTTGGAATTTAAGTTAATTTGGATGAAAAAACAGACAACTAAAAAGGTCACAAAAGTTCCTATAAAGTGGATCTTAAAGGAAATAAAGAGCTAACTTTCAAACTGAATCCCGTCGCCAAATCAGACCAAAAAGCGGATCCAGATAATACCAATATAATAAAATAAATGGATCTTTATAATACTTATAAAGTTGATCTTAAGGAATATAAAGAAAGAGCTTCTGAAATAAAATTAACAATACGAGGAAACGAAAAAAATGGATCGATTCATGGATCGCTTCAAAAGGTGAACTGTTCTTCCGAGCTGGTATCCGAAAATTTCCAGAAAGATGGGAAAAACTAAAAGGCTAACGATGGGCAATACTTTGTAGAATCCATTTGGACCAATTTTTTTTCTATAAAGCCTTTAAGTCCGAAAAAAAATCTTCTAAACTAATTCCAACACCTAATACATTTAGACTAAAACCAGCCGATCCTGATAGTTAAAATATAATATATTATTATACATATTAAATTATAATAAGATAATTAAATGGATCATCTCACCGGGAATCCCAAGATTAGTTAGGAATCAATTCTATAAATTAACTTCGACCCGCTGTCATCTTTCCCATTCAGTCTCCCCCTCTCCCTCCTTAAGGAACCACAACCATTCAATCAAGCCAGGTAGGACATTATCCTAAATACCCTTTGATCTCCACCCACAAGCACAGGCCACACCGCAAGTACAGTTGGCCTAAAAGAGAAACCCTTTACCCAAGGAAACTGAGGAAGAAGCGGAGAAAAAAAAAACAATACACGCATTTTAACAGGGCCATTAATTTTCCAATTTACAGTCTATTCGCAATCCGTTCCACAATAAAATATCTATACATATATCTCTATATACCGTAGGCAGGGATACCCCCGCCCACCCCCCTGGGTCCGGCGCTCCCTTTGCTCTCGTTGTTGCCTGCGTCCTGCCCCCGCCCAGGACTGATAAATGTGATGGGTTCTGGGCACTGCCACTGGCCATATGTCCATTTTGGATTGTAAAAAAAAAACTCAAAGAATTTTAAACGAACCCACACATGGATGCAGGCGGTGCTGGACGGTGTTGTCTCCACTTGCGGCTCCTGTAAATGGGGTGGCAAATGCCGCCCAAGGGACTTGTAGCCAACAAAGTTTTCTTTTCCCCGTCGCTGCTGCTGGCTTGCGAATTTCTTCTTCTTCTTTTATATTTTTTGCTTGGAGGAAAAGGAATGCGACGGCGGCGAAGGCGACCCGCTTTGCCGCACTGCGCGCCTAACCCGCCGCCAGCTGAGCCGGCGACCGACCGCAAGGACCGCACAGGCCGGCGCGGCTTCTCTTTTTTTTTATTATATTGTGAATGTGATTACCTAAAGGATAGCAGGAGGAGTTGGCCAGTGGGATGCCCCACACACACTCGGTGGGTGGTGCGGCCAAAGATAAGCAAACCCAACCGCCCCCACCCGACGGCGCCGCTTTCGTCGTCTTTGCCGGACAGGCCTCCCCTCTCCCCCCCTGCCTGGCTGTAACGCACATGAAAGGAATAAACGCCGCAGATGCAAAAGATATGACAATTTCAGTGTCCCCCTCCCCGCCACCCACACAAATGCCAGGGCTGCCGCGCTGGCCGCTCACATGTAAAGGAGAAAAACGTCGTGGATTTGCGCGCGGCATGTCGGCATTTTCAATTAGAAGATGTCAAGGTGCCCGCTAACGAGGGGTGCTTTAATCTTTTCCCTTAAAAAGAAGGGAGTTTGAAAGACAGAATCGCAGAATTCCCATACTAAAAGGCATGAATATTTCTCTAATTGCCCTGGAGACAGCCATCGATCGAGCCGCAAACCCTGTAAGAATTTCAGCCGCCCTGGGAGACCGGCAAATTTTGCTCGCTCTTCTCTTAGTTTCTGCTTGTGCTACTCCCCCTTCCTCATTCATGAACCGCTGTCAAAGCTTTCTTATTTCGCTACTCCATCGGGTTTTGTCGCCCCTGCGATCGCCGGCTAAACGACGAGGCTTCGGCTGCGGCTGAGATTTCTTATCTCGTCTCAAATCAGCGCGGCTTTTGGAGTCTTTCTCATTCTTAAAGAATCTATCCCGGCCAGTCTCTATATTAATGCATAAAATTTAAAGTTAACAACCAAAAGAGTTCCATATTTTCGTCATGTGTTTTCCAGCCTTATTTAACCTCCACATTCTAGGACTTCAAGCATTCTCAACTTTTGTAGGATCTAACATTTTATATGATCTTTACATTTTTCAAATTACCTTGAAGACAAGAACTAGAAGGAATAGAAGATTTCAAGAGACGAGATAGAATCTTTTCGGGTTCGCTTCCAAACTTCTAAGCAACAACAGAATTCCATATTTTCGTCACCAACTTTCAATCAAGCTTTTTTTTCAACCTCCACATTCTAAAACTTCAATCCAACCCAATCTAATCTTTTATATAATCTAGAAAACTTCTTCTTTCAATTTACCCTAAAAAGAAGGAAAAGAAGATTCCAAGAATGCTTTCAGAGACGGGGTAGATTCTTCCCGGATTTGCTCCAAAGCTTCTAGGCAACAACCGAGTTCCATATTTTCGTCATTCAATTTCAATCTATATTAAAATAACACGAGTCTTCTAAGGCTGTATGCCAATCCAACCATTCGTCTTTTATATGATCTAAAAAACTTCTTTGCCCCCCCCAACAAGAACATTCAACCAATCAATTCCCAGACTTTCAAAAACTTTCTGAAAGCCTTGAAAATAGCTGCCCCACAATCTTTGGAAAACTCCAGCAGAGCCTTAATATGAATACTCTTCGCCCAAGCCTCGCACTCGGTGGAAAATAAAGAAAACCACGAATGACCAAAGCCGGGAGGAAGTGTCCTTTTCACTCTGTCGATGGGTGTCGCTGGGTGTCATGCGGGGCGGGGGAGCACCAGCCCAGAGTCTATCGAAGTCTGTCTGCCGGTGTGTGTCGGTGTGATTTTTCACTTCTTTGAGGCGTCGAGAGGCTGCGGTGCGGCTTGTCCTGCTGACTAAAAGGGTACAAAACCAAAAATCGAGGATAAGAACGGATAATCTAATGTCCTTTTCAAAAGTAAGCGCCGAGTCAGTCAGCCCAATCCCCCACCCTCCCCGTCCCCGTCTGTCACTCAATGAGCCGCAGTCGAGTCATCCACTGGCCCGCTCTCCCAAGTGGCTCAGCCTGGGGGGAGGGGAGAAGGCCTATAAATAACGGCAAATAAATCAAAATCTATCAATGCGAACAATTCGATGTGTTACAATTGACTTCACCGATCAAAGCGCCGTGTGTGTGTTGCTGGTGTTCGTCCTTCTCCTCCTTGCTCATACCTTTTGTACTGCAGAAAGAGAGCAAGAGAGAGAGAAAGTATCCTTTGTGTCAATATTATTAGGCCTCGGCAGCGGCAGAGAGCGAGGGGCAGCGCCCGGTAACGCCACCCAATCGAAAGGATAATGGCCATGCCGGCAATCCTATGACCAAAAAAAAGCAGAGACCCTGCCCTGTTTAAAGCGGGCTAAAGGGTCACAAAGCAAACCAAACCAAACCACCACTGTCCTGTCGCCCCGTCTCGTCCTGTCCCCTGCCCCTGCCAGGCACTCGGTGAGTGTGCGAAATTTTACAGTAATTTAAAATAAAAAAAAGAGTTTCACCAATTTAATCAATATTATACAACCCATTCACACACGCACACTCGCACACACACAGATACTTTGGGCCGCGTATCTGATGGATGCTGCGTGCGTCCCATCGATGCGCTTGTAATGGACGGCGAGCCGGGAGCGCTCTAATTTTATTTATGATCTAATGTGTCTTGGACAGCCCGACGCCAGGATGAGTGGCAGGACACAAACACACAGGCAGTCAGGCA
This sequence comes from Lissocephala sabroskyi, assembly GCA_037075105.1. NCBI lineage: Eukaryota > Metazoa > Arthropoda > Insecta > Diptera > Drosophilidae > Lissocephala > Lissocephala sabroskyi. Next base: position 30,334 of record JBAMCP010000418.1, on the reverse strand, counting down.
GCCAGGCAGGCAGGCAGAGTTGATGGGCTGCTGGGGTCGGCCGCTGATAACGCGGTGTGAAAGGGCATGTTTTTCCTGCGGACTGATGTCCTGTTGTCCGCCACACACGCACACACACCTCAACACACACACACACAAGCACAATAAATGCGTCAAATTGGCAGAGTCTAGAAAATTCTGTTGCTTGTATTGTTTTTTTAGCAAATTTATCCCTTTTGAGTTCTGGAGTAAAAAGAACAGCAGAACGAAAAAAAACAACTTGCAGTTTCAATTAAATAGAATACCAATTAAAGGAAGGAGAGGAAGGTAGATGGGAAGATGGTATTTCCAAAACTTAGATAATACCAATTAAAGGAAGTTGAGGACGAGAGATGAGTAGATGGTATTTTGATAGTTTAGTTTATATAGGAAAGAAAGGCTATTGATGAACAAATTAAGAACTTTTTTGTTTCTTTTAGTTATATTGTTTATATAGAAAAGGAAGGTTTTTATAAATAGATTTAGGATATTTTCAGTATAAAGAAACAAGTAAGAAAAGTTTTAAATTTTAGAGGATGTTTCTAAGAAATTGGTAGATGGTAAGCTGGGAAATGAAAGCCTTTCAAGGAGAAATTTGTTGGACTTTTATAGGCTGAAGATTAAGGATGCTTCATTTATAAAAATATATTATAGATTTTCCCTTTAAAAATGAATCCAAGGGCAGTTTTAATAAGCTAAACAAATCAAATAGATGAAAACACATATTGAATTCTCTAAGAGATTAAAGAGATTCCCAGTCTTCAAATTAGAGAGACAGAAATCAAATCATTGAATAAGATTTCTTGATTCCCAAATGTTCCAAACTTCGGTATTCAATTTATCCATTTAAATACCAAAGCTAAGTTAGAATTCTTTAGTTATCTGCTCAGTCGGCTTAAGAAACTTTGCAAATGCTCTTTAAAGAGGTCTTTGGTGAAGTAGGGAAGATATAATTTGAATCAATTGATTGACAATTTGAATCTTCTGAACCACTCAATCAATTCGAACTGATTTGTTATTCCTTTTGATTCTTCAAAGGAATGCTAGGATTGATCTTAAGTAAGAAATCCAAAATGAGATAAATAAGGATTCCCTTTACCGTCTTTCTACCCTATTAAAGTCTATTAATTGTCTTGCCAATCTGAGGAATTCTGAAGGATATTGAAACTCGATTCTAAGATAGAATAGTTAACAATACTAGGGGAATTCTCAAAGAAATGGAGACCCGATTTCTAAAAAAGAATAGATTACAATACTTGGGAGATATATTTTGTAGTCCCCTCTCCCCAACCCAATTCCTTTAGCAATTATAAACGCCCATCCTTTTCAGTTTTAATTTTCGAATCCTTCCTGAAAAGAGTTTCCCTCAGGCTATGAGTCCGCCTTCAACACCATTGACACCTTTATCTGAGGGGTAACTTTAGCAGACGATGAGTGATGACGTCACAACATTTACACTGATTTCATCCTTGAAGACCTCAGCCGTTTTCATATACTTAACTCTTTAATCAGCGATCCCAAGGTGTCCCCACCAGACTCATCCTTTTACCTTCTATCCCCGGTGACATCAGCCAACACACACACACCCGCACACACACTCGACGACGGTGGCCAGAATAATCCCCCTAGGGCCGTTTTGCACTAATTAATAAGAGCAAATTCCCCAATGAGACACGCCACATTCGGTGGGTTGGACGGTTGGTCCAGAGGACGGCCACGCCCCATTCCAATTTGTACCGCCTCATTCTGGGGTCCTGCCGGGCATCGACTGTGCGTGTGCGTGTGCGTGTGGGTGTGTGTAAAACTGACAGTTAAAAATCTTGGCTAGTTTTTTACTAAGCTGATGAGTTGCCGTCAAGCAAGCAACCACCCGCGGGTTCAAACCACCCAAACACATACAAAAGTTCGACCCCTGTCTGTGTGTGTGTTGGTGTGCGTGTGTGTGTGTGTGTCCACTGTCGTTGAGATAGAATCGTCGGCATTTCCCTTTTTGCTAAATTGGCAAAATTTCTATTCTATTCTCGCCTTTTATTCAACGCTCGGGTAACTGGCAACTTTGTCGTCCTGTGTGTGTGTTTGGGTGGGTGTGTGTGTGTGTGTAGTGGAAAACTTGGACATTCAAATTCGAAACGTTGCTAATTCATATTCAAATGAATGCGAAATAAACCCCAATCACAATTATTATGAGACATGTTAAATGGACCAAAAGTCCTCCAAAGCAGCCACTCACACACACACACACAAACGCAATCAAGGATCCCAGCCACCCACACTGAAGGCCGGACGACCTGAACGATGGGCGCTGGCCAAGCAATAAATACGCATATGTGCGTCTGTCTGTCCCATCCTCGTCCTGTCTGTCCAGCAACTTTTATGGGTGGAACGTGGGTCGCTCGGTGGGTCGGTCTGTCTGTCTGTCGAGTGCGCGCGCAGAAAACCGTATGGCGTCCGAGGAAAATGAAAATGGGATCGGTGGACAATACAAATGGACGGGTTGGTGCTTTTGTCCTGCGGCCTCGGCTGGTGGTGGGCAGTAGGCGGTCGAAACTGACGGCACTCACAGCCACTCGGGTGGTAGTTGTCTCTCGGCAAGTTAAAGTTCATTTCGACTGGCAAACGCAGTACAATGAGTGTATTCATCTTGTAGACTGAGTGTATTCACATCATTCAAATGCAAATAGCCAAATATTCAACTGTGGCTTCAATCAAACTCAAAGAATTTGCAACAAATCAGATTTCTGTGGGGTTTCCATTTCTTTCAAAGAATACAGCAACTTCGACTTCGATTCAAATCGATTAGCCTTTTCCCTAATGAATAATGATTTCTAGTTTATAGAGTTTCTTTCAATTTTGGTTAAAATTCATTTATCATGGTTTCTTTTTTCTTGGCGCTGCTGCGAAAAAATCATTGCCTACTTATGCGGGCGGCTGAGGAAACCCAAAAATCTTGAAGCCGCTGAACCTTTCAAAATTCTAGCGACCACTTAATCAACCCACACACACACACGTATACACACACTCTTCCCATCCACTTGGAGCGGTCAAACCCTCGGGCTGTTGCCACAAGCGGAAACAAGGTCCTGCCAGTCCGCGCGGGGCGGACGTTGGCCGAGGCAAACAAATAAACATGCTGTCAACTGCCGTCTGACACCACACGTTGTGGCAGCAACCGTTGTTGCTACCACCCCGTCCCCCTCCACCCAGGATTTGCATACGTGCGGCCGCCAATGTCCCAGGACGCACAGCCGCACACACGCACGAAGTCTTTGGGTAGCCGAGCCCATAGAAAGTTTTCGGTGAAGTTTTTTGGTGACTGGGGCGGGGCGGAAAGAACTTTCATTAAACAATGCGACGAGCAAGTCGGTACATTTGGTGCCCGGCCAGCCAGCCAGCCAGCCGGCCTGCCCATTCATCTGGGGCGGCCGTCCAGCCTGTCGGCCGCCGCTTTTGTGTGCCTCCTGTGTGTGTGCGTGTGTGTGAGTGCGTGATTGTTGGTCCATGTCTGCCCCTCCAGTCAAGTGGGTGGCGGTGGCGGTGGCGGGGGATGTGTGTGTAAAGGGCGGCGGTTGGGGACTGCGGTTAGCGCCATTCAGTCTGCCCCACGATGGCAAGAAAAAAAAAACATTTTAATACAAGCTAATGGATATTCCCCCCCCCCCCCCCCACAGCTGACTGTTTCTATAACTGTGGGCGGGTGAGAGGGGCGGGGTCCGATGTCCCGCATCATCGTATGAAATTTCAAATGCTTAATAAGAACCACTCAAAAATACCAAATGACAGAGCTTTTTTTATTCGCCACGCCCCCACACACATGGACAGCTGCGCGTGTGTGTGTGTTTTGCGTTATTTTTCATTTCTCACTATGCGACAAAAATTACGATTTTGATTACCGTTGCCGACCCCCCGCCGACCCCCGCCGCCGACGACTCTGTGGGTCGGACGGTCTGCCTGTCAGTCGCCCACAATGTGGGCCAATTAAGTTGAAATTGCCTGCAAAATGTTAACGTTTATTTTCCTTTTTTCTGAAATGTTCACCCCCCTTAAAGCCTGTCAACTGTCAACGGAGCAGTCAGCGGGCGTTTTTTTTTCGCTCGGTGGAGGGGACAACGCAGACAAGCCTGCAATTTTAACACAACCAAAATCGCGTTTAGTTCCTCAGCAGCAACTGGGAAAAAGAATAGCCCACTAATCGGTGGCTTTATAATTTGGTCCTTAATAGGTAGAGGGAATCCCCAAAACTGAACATAAATCTGAGCCAGGAAGTTGGCATTGGTGAGGGGAAAGAGCAACTCCGATCTGAAGCAAGCTGGAGGATGGATTCTCCACTTCTGCCCACAAAGGCAATGCAAAGATTTCAAATGAATGTTAAAAAGATCCTTAAATATTCACCGGCGAGTCGGTTGAATATTGGACAGTTGGGGAGACAGACAGTTGGAGGACAGACAAGCGATAAAGCAGACAAAAGTAAAGACAAAGAGACAGTAGAGAGACAAGGCCGTGTGAATGGTGAGTTGGGCAGTTGGACAAGTAGACAAATCAGTTGATTGGAAATACACGAGCAGTTGATGAAGAGTGAGATGAGCAGACGACCAGTTGATCGGCTGAATGAGATTAAGAAGGCAGATGAACAGACGAGCAAGAAAGACAAAACTGCTCAAGTGTACAATCAAGAAGACAAGCCTTCAAATTTGGTTCCCTAAACTCGTCGAGATTCTGTGTTTCTTGCATAGACTGACAAGTTAATGAACAGACAGACAGCTGGAGACGCAACCAGTTGATCAGCTGGGTAGACGAACAAGAAAAATTTGGCTCCTTAAGCTTTACTACTCTCTGTGATCCTTGCGTGGATTGGCAAACTGGTAAGCAGCCAGGCAGATGGAGGAACGCACCAGTGGATCAGCTGGAGACGATGAAGAAGGTAAAACGGTCAGACGAGCAAAATAATACAAAACTGCTCAAGTGCACAGTCAAGAACATAAGCTTCCGAATTTGGTTGCCTTAAGCTCTTCGAGTTTCTGTGATCCTTGAGTAGACTGGCAAGCAGATGAACAGATAGGCAGCTGGGGCAGATGGTCAGAATTGCCTAAAGCCAGACTATAACGACTCTCTTAGCCTCGGAAACATCCACCTCCTCCGCCTTCCTTCGACTGCCAGCTGAACTCAAACTTGTCTTCAAGGCCTTCAAATTGAGATCGGAAAATATGAACCAAGGGAATAAAGAGAACTTAAGATCTTAATTAAGCTTTATAAGATTGCCCTGAGCTGTAAATTCTTCTTCATTTTGGCGTCCTATTTGCGGAGACTTCATTACCATATTCGCAAGTCCTTTTCGACCTGAAAAACTTTAACTCCAAGACGCTTGCTTTTCTTTTCCAACACATTCACCACACACATCCCTTCCCTCCCCCGCCAACACACTATATCACTTTCATAAACCCTGGCAATTGAGCTGATCCTTTCCCCCCGCATCCTTTGTAATCTTTATCATGAATGGAAACTCAGGAGAGAAGGGGAAACCAGAAGAAAGGAGAATTTCAATAATGTCCGAGATTCAATCGACCGTATAAATTATGGACGTATGCAAACTTTGGACACGAAGTTTTTTTGCCAACGGTGGCTACCCAAAATTGCAGAACAAACCCAAAATCAAGGACGAAGGGGCGGTTGAGGCATTTACTCGCATGCCAGTGGGACGGTCGTGCTGTCGGTTGGTTGGTTTGTTTATTTGGCTTGCATATTTTATGAATTTAATGGCCAGCAAAGTCCTCGTCCTCAGGTATCCACACACACACACACTGTGAGGATTGACAAAGGGCAACGGGCAGCTTATTTTGCATGCTAAATCGTTCGAATCCTTTTCCTAGCCGGCCAACCTTTGACAGCAATCGGCCCTCTCTCTGCCCAGCCAGCCGTCCATTTGGCCAATCAAAGGACCCATCCATCATCACACAATCACAAAATGAGTATCATGAAGCCGACTCCTCGGCCACCCCAGCTGACCCATCCAGGCAGCCCCCATCCGGTGGACGGACCGCTCACGTAGTCGCATAAAACGTACTTATCAGCTTTCCACCCGACCCTCTGTGCGTCTCTTTCTATCCGTCAGTCTGTCTCTGTCGGTCTTTCTCTATTTAAAATACGAAAACCAAAATCTCAAATGTCCATTAGCATACCGACTTCCTTGGTGGCCGTCTCGGTGTCTGGGGCAGCATTTCCTTTATACTTTCGGCATACAAAGCTCTGCCCCCCTCCCCTCCCTGCGCAGGACCTCTTCAGGCCTTGGCCTGTTGGTATCACTTTAACTTTGGTCCGCCTCAGCCTGGGGGACTTCAACGGACTTTGGCCTCAGGATTTACCCCTTTCCGCCCACACACACACGCACACACCTTGGCACATGTGAGCTGGTCTAAATCCTGGGCATCTGCTCCCACACACACCTAGCAATCCAATTCGAAAGCCAACAATATGCCAGTAGCCCAAAATAAGTTTCAAGAGGGCCCAGTCAGCCGGCCAGCAGCCCAGGACAGCGGGGGTTGGGGGGGTGGCAGGGTTAACTAGACGCTGGCTAAGCTGCAGCAAAACGTCGAAAATCAACGGTAACCTCGGCCATCCACACACGAAGCACACCGAAGGACAATGGCGAGGGGCGCTGGCTGTCGAGGGGGCAGGGCTGCAATGTATGACCGTCGTCGGTGGCAAGAAGCACGCAGCGGCGACAAAGGCTCACCAACGACTCTACGTGAATGCGAAGAGCAGGCGAGAGGGGGTGGGGGTGGGGGGGGGCAGCCTTGTCGATGGTGTTTTGGTCCTTTGGTTGCTACGTTTCTGTCGTTTTAAATTTAAATTCCACCTTTTGTTTTCCATTTCAGAACGAGAGAGAGAGAGCACCAGAAACAAAACGTAGAGGGAGGAAGGAAGGAAGGAAGGACGAGGGTGTGGGTGGGAGGGGGGGCACATAAAATCCTATGGAGTTGGCCGTGTGGGGCGCGCGGGTTGGGCAAGGCAACGTGGACGCTGGCAACGCATCATAAAAATTTGCGCTGGCTCAGCCAAAAGGATTCTGTTGTCCTTTTGGTCATATCCTGCTTATCGGCAAGAGGAGAAAGGAGCTCTACACACACACATACAGATAAAGAAGAAGATGTAAGACGCTTTCTCTATTTGCTTGGGTCGTTTACTTTCCCCCTCCCCCTCATCGCCCTTCGGACTTTCGTTTTTCTCCCTTAAGGATTTCGATTTCGATTCCCTGCTTAAACTTCCGCTTAGATCGTTCTTATAAGCGGCTTAGTCGAGGTTGATATACTCAAGACGTCAGCTGGAAGGACAAACGGCTAAGGGAACTCAGTTATACTTTGAGTCCTTTTCGATGTCAGGGAGCACTTTTTTGGGATTATAAAGCTCAACTATTTTGAAGATATCAAAGGAAACGGACATTGAAAGTGGTAGAAAGGCAAAAGATTCCTTAAGTCTTAAGAATCTCCGAGACTTTAAGGCTTTGACGGCTTTCATATAATCGATAAGGAGAGTTTAGTCTATAAGAATAATACGAACATTATGGAAGTTAAAGCTTATCAAAGATTTCTTAACTTTTACGAATCCTACAATACAATTTTTTGCCTAGGGGAATCTTAGAATAGTTGAGCTTTTGTCAAAGACTAGCTTACGATTCTCAAGATCTTAAAAGCAGGGTTCTATGGGATCAACTGAGGAGCCATTACTCAGAACTTTAATTTCAACGAATCGCTTACGATTCTCAAGATTCCAAAAGCAAAGTTCTCTGTTTGATAACTATGGGATTATCTGAGAAATCTGTTCTTAAAATTTTGTTTCAGCGAATCTAAAGAATCAACAATATAATTGAGAATATATTTATTAATTCCTTCTCTATAGATTTCCCAATAGAATTTAAGGTTCTACAAAGAGTCGAGGGAACAAATATTGATTGAGTTCCAGCAAGTTAGGATTCTTAGATATTCTAATTAAAAGAGTTTTAAGTCAAAGCCCCAAACAGTCATCCAAAAAGCTGAATAGGGAAATAAAAGACTTCAGATTTCAAAGATTTCAGATCATAATGGTTTGCCCCTCCAGATCCGACATCTTGAGATTAGTAAATCCAAATCCCGCTTAATTTCCACAGTTTTTCTATAAATTACAGAAAATTTAATCCCAAAATTCCCCCCACAAATTGGCCAATCAAGGCTCCCAAACCTACCAAACCCATCAAGAAAGGAGACACAAGAAATCTGCGAGTGGCCATCGCCCAAGCGTGACGATGAAAAAGCCGCCCAACTACGCTGAATTGTAGGACACCCCAAAAGGACGCCAGGACGAAGAAGGCTTGCAAATGAAATGGAAAATAGCCAACCATCCGAAAACCACATGGCCCACCAGACGCCCCACCCTCCAACCCACCGCCTGGGCGAGCTGGCAAACAATTCAAACCATCGGACAGATGGGCAGATGGGCAGTGGCGCTGGCGTCCTGCACATTTCAATGTATTTACCGCTACTCAGATATTAAAATCAATTGCTAAACAACGAGGTGTAACGAAACGTCGACGTCGACGTCGCTGCTCAGCCGCAGCTCTGCCGGCAAATTCAAAATGGCTACTCTCGGCCAGTCCGAAAGGGCTGTGGGGTGAGGGAGGCGGCTGTCCAAGAGGGTGGGAAATGGAAATGGAAATATTGTGCGTTATGCGTAGTGGACAAGTTGGGCAGGACACACACACACACACACACAGAGACATGAACAGTTATCAACATAAAAGTCAATCTGTCGAGGGGTTGAATGGCTGGCAAAGCAACGACGGCAGCACAGCCGACTGAGAGGGGGGCAGGCTGACAGTCCGACCATCCAACGGACCAAACTGTTTGCATTGACCCTTTTGTTGTAGCGGCAAAATGTCCATGGCCAAGCCAACGAAGCTCCCCAGCCTGCCCCCCCGCCTCGGCCAGGCTACGGCCGTTGTGTCCAAGTCCACGCCCTGGCGGTGAAAGAGGCTGGGCTGGTTTGTTAGTCCTTTGCCTGATGGACGACCAACAGCGAATTCAAGTGGCTGCTGTCAGGGGCGGAAATGCCTGAGAGCGGGGGGGATTCAAGTGGCTTTGGAATTGTACATATTTCACCTTGTTGTTGTCTTGTCCCCCACCCCCAGCTTTGTCACAGTTGCCGGCCTGGCAGTGAAGTTATATTTTTATTACGATTGGATCGAAGTCCACCCCTAATGGCCGGCAAACGTAGACGGACACGGCAAACGGACACACACAGAAAGAGACAGAAAACCACAACGAGAGAGAGAGAGGGAGACAGAGCGATAGGTGTGGGTTGGAAGGACACAGTTGAGCGGCCATTACTTCAACCCTATGGCTGGTCTCGCTTGGCTACGCCAGCACAAATCAACCTCACACCCTTCGCCGCACCACCACCACCACCGCCACCGCCTCCTCGGCCACCCACTCACCCTTTTTTTGGGAAGCCGCATCTATTGGCATAAGCCCATTTATACAATTACATTTATAAATGTCGGGCTGTGATATCAAACACACACACACGGACGGACGGTTGGACAAACGAACAGTTGGGCAGACGGACAGTCGGGCACATTCGCCGTCGCCATTATTGTTAAACAAACACACGGCAAGTTCTCAAAAGAGGCCATATAATATTTTTTGTTGTTGCTTTGCTTTCCTTTTGAATTGGAAATTTGATGAATTAGCCAATGCGAAAATTTGGCGATTTTCCCAGGACTTCAATGGGGCTACTTATGGTCTACACTGAGCGGGGTTTGGGGTTGCGGCTGAAAGAATTTAAAAGCGAACAAATATTCAAAAGGTAAAGGGATTCGCAGATTTCAAGAGACGTTTTAAGGATTCGCTTAGAATTTAAGGGCGGAGAGGATCTTACAGTGGATTACTTTATGATAGGAAAATTTGAAGTCTTGTAGAAGTGCTCAAAACGAGGCTAATCAGATCCCCAAACAGACCATCAATACTTGCCCGTTCTCATATAAATTTCTCATTCTTCCTACTTCAATTCTAGACTATCGTATCAGGTCCCCAAACAGACCATCCAAAGAAGCTCTTTCCCATGTTTATTCCCTTTCCTTAAAACACTCCCCAAACACTCAAATACCTTCGACTTTTACATACATTTATCTCATTGTTCCTACTCCAATCTTTTGTCTTCCTTACTGGTCTCCAAGGACGCCATTGACTTGCTCTTTCCCATATAAATTTCTGACTCCTCCTACTCCAATCCAATACCAGCCTATCTGATCCCCAAACAGACCATCCAAAGTAGCCCTTCCCCCTATTTATTTCTTATCTTATGTTCTTAACTTGTTGCAATTCTTTTCCGTCTCAGCTGATCCCCAAATATACCAACAAAACTCTCTCTTTCCGTTTAAATTTCTCATTTGTTCTACTTCAATCTTATCGCATCCCAACTGGTCCCCAAACAGACCATCAAAACTTGCCCCTTTCCCTCTTTATTTTCTCTTTTCTCTCCTTACTACTCCAATCTTATGCCATCCTAACTGAATCCCAAAAAAAACCATTACCTTTGATTTTCCCATATAAATTTCCCATTCTTCCTACTCCAATGATAAACCCTTATCTGATCCCCAAAGAAACCATCAAAACTTTCTCTTTCTGACATTAATTCCTCATCTATTCCATTCCAATGCCATCCAAATTCATCCTTCCCCAACCTAATCTCCCGCATTCTATCAGATCAAAACCGTTTATATATTTCAATGGTCCAAAAAGAAGCAAACTGTTTTCGAAGAACCAATTTATCGTTCTTTCCCTTTGACTCGATGGGACTACAATTAAAATTCTTCAAAATTCCTTTAAAAGCTCAGAAAATAGTCCCACAAACACAAAAATACTCTGAGTATCTCAGTTAGAAAATCCTTTTCACGATTTCAATTGATCCACCATTTGAATGTCTGTTTCCCTTCTCTCGCTTTGATTAAATGCTTGAAGTGTCACTGGTTGAGATAATCTAGAAATCTTAATCTTGACCCTTGGAGAGCGAGAAAAGCACAACCGACGGGGACTCAATGGGTTAATTGATGGGCACTCAAAAGCCGACGGCAGCCCAGCGGCCGCTTCACTTGATCAGCAGATCCGATCGACGACCCGTCGAACCCGCCAAAGGCAGCGAAAAGCGCATAGAACGAGATCAGATCCTGGCCCCCCGATAGGAGAAGGAGCCCCGTCCGCCGGCTGAGTGCTCCGTTAATTGCAATCCATTGATAAGGAAATTAAGAGCGCGTTGAAAACGCATCCCGAAAAAAAATAAAACGAGCACCGGGCCAACCGCCGATGAAGGATCATTTGCCATTTGCCTATGCGCCCGAGGGGGTTGCCTTTATATCCTTTCTGGCATAATTTGTAACCCCGAGCGAGTGAAGTGAATTAGGCAGGCAAAGCAGATCCTCGAGTGCACAGAAATCCTGGCTACCTAAGCAGCCCAGCAACCCCGGCCGACCGACCGACCGACTGCACATTAAACACTTTGCCATATTTTGTTATTGGGACGTCAACCCTTTCCCGAATCAAGTTAATCCCAGAAAATGCAATGCAGTCGAATGTCCCGGGACGTGACGCACCAGGTCCTGTCCCGGACTCAGGTAACGACGATTGCGTCGTCAATGGAAATTATCATTTTTCATTTTTCTTCGGCCGACATCTGCAGGGATCACCAGGCAAAGGCGAAAGCGAAGGATTGTGTGTGATTTTTTGGGCCGGCAACCTCGCGATCCTGGCCGCCGTCTTTCCTGCCGTCCCCTTCAAGTGGCTGTGACAAGCCGACCAGAGATCGTGACTGGGGCATAACCCGAAATGTCACCGAACGCAGCGCGGCTGACAGGAAGGAAGGACGTCAAGGAAATGCCACTTCAAGGGCAACGACAAAGGTGAACATGTCACTTGAATTCGCCTCCCCCCTCCCCGCTCCGCTCCGTCTGACTTATTCATTTTCATTAATTGAGAGCTCGACGAATTTGTGAGCTTTTGTCGCGTCGGACACTCGAATGGCCCAGCCCAGCCCGGCTCGGTCGGGTCCTTTGTTCGGCCAGGATTGCCCTCATTTGCCTGGCCATCGGTCGGCCTTTCACTCGCTTTGTTTTATTTCCAGGCTCCCGTCTCTGACTTGTCACATGTCAACGCTGAAAACAATAAAACCCAAACTCCCCCCAGACCAAAATCAAAACTCAACTCAGCGGTCGACCGAGCGAGAAGCCAACTGCCAAGATCGGAAGGCTTGAGGACGAAGGACAAAATTTCAAAGGCTTATAAAGAACCCCAAACTTTGGGTTTTTCTACTGATTTGAATTTAAACTAACAGAAGAAAAGGAAGGCGAAACCTCAAACTTTCAGCATTCGTTGTGGGAGTTTTCGATCCTAAAGATCATCATCATCAGATGGACAGTAGACAGACCAAAGTTAAGACATTTTTGGGAACTTTATAAAGACTTTCTTTAACCTGCAATCGTCCCACTTTATTATTTCCTTGTACCTTCGGTTAAAGGTAAAAAAAAACTGCCCACTGTAAATTTTATTTTAAAGCTCAGAAGAAAATCCAAAACTCCGCCTCAAATCAAAGTTTATAGGCAGCCCTCCCCCTCTCCCCTCACAGCAGCGTTGCCCTAGGTAACCCCCCCCCCCCTCTTCCACTCCCACAACTGGACACCAATTTCTACCTTTATCATTTTGTTGGGTGTCGTTTGCCGGGCAACAAAAATGAAAAAATAAATTTCCATATCGAAATTCTCACATTAATAAATATCAACGTGAATCTCTCTGGCTGGCGGACGTAGTAACGCGAAAAAAATTACTACCAAATGCCAGGAAAATCGCCAGCAAAAAAAAGGGTGTGTGGGCGACAAGGACGAGGGCGTGGGCGATGGCGGCCAGCAGACCAGAAAAGAAAAAAAAAATACACCCATGGTGTGTGGTCTTTTGGGCTTATCAACTCGCAGCAGACAAGGGCAGAGCATCAATCAAGAATTTCCAATGAATGGCTATCGTGAGAATTAGAAAGCCAGGGCAATTTTTTTCGTCCTGCTGGGTCCTGCTCGTTTGGCAGTGGCCACCACCACCCGTCACCACCCAACCAGGAGAGATGGGCAATATTTTTGCGGCTTAATACATGTGTTTTGAAAAAAAAAATGAATAAATTCGAAAACCAAATGACGGCAAAAAAATTTCACGCAAGCTGGCGACCAACACGCACAGTGGGACCAGAAGACAAACAAGGAACAGGACAAAAAAAAAGAGTAAAAAGGATTTAAAGAGATTGAGAGACTTTCAAATCGAGGGAGAAAGATTTTTGGAAAGTCGACGAGTTAATGGTTATAAAAAATAAAGGAAAGTCTTTTAGAAGATCTTTAAATTCTTTTCTGTTCTTTGCTACCTCGAGATTATTGGGGTCTTGTTCTTTTTTTGGGAGACGGACAAACCGAAAAAAATAAACAAGAGTCTTTCGAAAGATCTTTTAAATATTCTGTATCCTTTGCAGCTAAGGAATTTTGTGCTCTTGTTGTTCTTTTGGAGATATTTTTGGAAAGCTGACTAGTTAAAAACAAATAAACAAAAGTCTCTCAAAATATCTCTTAATTCTTTTGTGTTCTTTGCTACTTCTGGATTACTGAGATTTTTTTCATTTTAGTAGAGATATTTTTGGGAAGCAGACGATTGAATGGTCAAAAAAAAACAATAAAGAAAAGATCTATTAATTATTTTCTATCCTCTGCTACTCGAAGGCAAAATGATTCCTCTAACTTTGACTGAAGCCAGCTGAAAATCAGGTGCCCAAGAATTGTCTCTATAAATCAGCAGAAATTTTGAATATACTTTTAGAGAAAAATATCTTTAAAAAAATTAATGAATTCTTTTCTGTTCTTAGCTTTTTAGGGCTCATTTATGGTGCTTCCTCAAGACAAAATGATTCCTCCAACTTTGACTAAAGCCAGCTGAAAATCAGCTGTTCTCAGATGCCCTGAAATCCTCTGAATAAATCAGTACAAATTTCTATATTTGTGTATAAAAAAATATCTTTCAAACATCTCCGAATTCTCTTCAGGCCTCCGCTACTTTGGGCTCACTTTTCATGCTTTTTATAGACAAAATGATTCCTCCAACTTTGACTAAAGCCAGCTGAGAAACAGCCGCTTTGAAATCTTCTAAATAAATCAACAGAAATTTCAATATTTGTGAAAAGTTCTTTTATTTGTTGGCCAAATTATGCCCACTGTGCCTGGCTGGCTGGCTGGATCTTTGGCCGGGCCCGGCCTGGCTTATCGTGGGCTGTAGTCAGTGACAGGACATGGCATTACCCATGGCATATCTGCAGAGGGCCATGCGTGTGTGTGACGAACGGTCACCCCGCCAGGGCTGCCACCATCAAAGAGGGCGCGCGTGATCCACTGGCAAGATGACGACGGCGATGGCGGCCAGGGTGGTGCTCGGACTGGCGAAAGGCAGCAACAAAAAAAAAAAGGGTGAAAGCTGCTGACTAAGTACTTTCGAAAATTGCTTACATGCGTTGGCCGACCGCCCACCCCCCAGCCGCTGCCGCCGCCGCCATTGCGAGTCCTGGCCACCGCCTACCTCGGCTGGCCGCCCGCCGTTTAGCGGTAATTCATTGTCATATGCGTTAGGGACGTTGTGTCATCATCATCATCATCAACATCATCATGATGGTCATCATTATCGTGCGGTACGTTGTTGTTGTTGCTGCCGACCAAGCGGAAGGATGAAATGATGGGCCCACCGGACGGAAGGACATTGAAACAAGTGTGTGTTGTTGTGCGTGTGTGCGTGTGTGGGTGCGTGGCATGTTTATGTTTTGGCTGTTGTCTTTCATTTTCAATGTTGTTTTTTCTTTGCCTCTCAATTTGCTTTCTTCCTTTGTCGCGTATCCTTTTGATGGCGGCAAGTTTGCCTCCCGTTTGCCGTAAAATGCGGAAAAACCACGCATATGACAACCAGCCAGCGTCCAACCGAGTTGTGGAATTTTTCCAAGCGGAAAATCAACATTAAATTGGATTCACCAACGACCTGAGTTGGCCATGGAAATTCCTTCCCCCAGCCTTTGCCACCCAACTGAGCCTAACCAGGATTTTCAGTTCTTTCTATTTCATCGTCAAGTTAACATCAAAATCTAAATTCTCTATAGAAATATTTCCGTATTTAATCTTAAAAAAAAAAAATCGCTCGTGTACTTGATATTTTTTTGTGTGATTCTTTAACATGGCTGAGAGATCCAACAAATCCACCAACCTCCACTTCGCTCTCGTCACCGAGAACGTCATCAACCACTTGCACTCCCGATCCCACTCCCACTCCGAGAGCCACGGACAGCGCACCATCAAACACTTGAACGCCATGATCCAGTACATCGTGGACGAGACCATGGAGCGCAAGATCGCCGAGCTTAACATCAACGAGATGATCGAGACCCGCGTGGCCGAGCTGCTCAAGAAACAAAAGGAGCCGGAGCCACCAGTCGTGCTTTATGATCGACTGATCAAATACAAAGAGACTTCGACCTCGAACTCGCGGGCCACCAGTGAGCCGCGCTCGCGCCGGCACCACAAACAGCGGCTGATCCTGGAGACCGATGACTCGACCACGATCGCCACCAACGAGACGATGGCCATGCACAAGCACAGCCGCCGGGCTGCCTTGCAGGCCTCAAAGAAGCTGAGCAAAATTTTGACAGGACTGCTGCCGTCGCGGGAGCCGCAGTTGTATGGCTTCGCCCACAAGAGCGAGAAGACTGAGGGGAAGAAGAAGCGATCGGGCAGTGCCCCCAGCTCGGTGATGAGTTTTGCCGGGGACGAGGGGTCCTGGACTCCCAGGACGTACAACCAGCGGATGCGGCTGGTGCGGGGCATGACCGGGCAGATGGAGCCGAAGGAGGACCTTCATGAGCGAGCCGTTCAGTGCGAGGCGCTCTTCCTGCGGGCTGCCGAGCGGGGCAATGTGGGCGACCAGAAGCTCTCTTTGCTCCAGGAACTGCGCCTTCGCCGGGGCTAATAAGCCCTACCAATTTATATCCCAGCCCTTTTGATATATAATTTTTGTTTATATAAGATTTCTAGTGATGCCTTTAAATGTTCTTGAAATACCAAGCGATTGATAAATGATAAAAAAAATAAATGATTACTAACCAAGAGAAGAGTCTTTGAGAGTTTTGTCTGGGAGAAAGCTGCAATGGATCGCTGTAATTTCTAACAGACTTAAAGTCGATTCTTTGATGTTGGGAACTCAGATTATTTCAATTCCTAATCTTTGTGAGAAAGCCAGAGAGTTATGAAGACAGCTGGGAATTATTTCAGCTTGATTCAGTCCCGTCGATGCTAGGGATTTCGGCTTTTTTTCAGGGCCAGCGGTTTATAAAGGAAGCTGGGGATTAATAGACTTCTAGGTAACTTAACTCAGTCCCGTGGATGGTGGGGATTTCTAGTCTTTTCCAGGGCCAGCGGGTAAGAAAGTAAGCTGGAAATTAATAGACTTTCAGGTGGCTTAAATCAGTTCTGTTGATGGTAAAAATTCCGACTCTTTTTTAGGGCCAGCGGGCTATAAAGGAAGCTAAGGATTAATAGACTTTTAGCTTAATTCAGTTCTGTCGATGGTAGGGACTCCGCGACTCTCTAAAGACCTTATTTCCGAATCAACTAAAGATTCTATTTAATTATTTGTGGTTTGAATTAAAAGACTCTTGGAAGCTCTTGAAAAATATAGACTTTGATTACTTCAAATTGGTTTTATCCTTAGACTTGTCTAAGGAAAACTCTTAAGAGACAGAAACCTGTAAAATTATTCATTTTCGCCATCTAGTAAGGCCCAAAATATAATAGGGAAATTCACGCAGACTTAGAGTTCCTAAGAAGCCAAGCAAAAAGAAACTTCAAATCAAGAAATGTATCACTTCAGGGAAGCCAACTAACCACGTCTTTGGGCTTAGGAAAAATCTATTGAATATACCCAAAATTTAAGGATTGTACGGCTTTGATTTGTTCCCTAACTTATTTTCATTGAACTGAACTACTAACATATTTTAAGTCCTCCTCTAGAACTAGAACCAGTTCATAGTTCCTCCCCAAGGGGGCCCTCAAAAAAATCTATCACCTTAACCCGTTTTGAGTTAACTGTCATTTGATTTGTCATTTGCCATGTACGTAGGTTTGGCCTGTAGTATGTTCAGTTTTATTTGATCAGGCTTCGAGTTCAGATCTACTCCCAAATTTAGTAAAGTTTTTTTTTTTAACAAAAAATTTTAAGTTTTTTTTTTCGCTTTGGAAATCAAATTTGAATTTCATTCTGACAATCATGCCTAAGCTATCGAGGGCTACGAATCTACACTTCGCCCTCATCACCGATGAGGTAATGAACAAAATCCGCAGCCGTTCGCATTCCGAAACGGGCGGCATCAAGGCTCCCTTCGACACCAGCTCCATGATCCAGCAGATTGTCGACGAGACGCTGGACCGCAAAATCGCCGAACTCAACATCGATCAGCTGGTGGAGCAGCGCCTGGCGGAGATGCTGAGGTCGCAGCGGGAACGCGAACTGGAATTTGAATATGCGGAAGCAAACCGACTGACTGCCTATCACAACCGCGCGAACAGTGTGCCCAGGACACGGCGACCACGCAAGGAGACGAGCTGCTATATTGACGAGGATGGTGTGGTGAACTTGAGGCCTTCGCCTTCGGAGCAGCAACAAAGCCGGGATCTGTACGAGGACTATACGGCCCTGATGAGGGGCAAGAAGGCGCCGCTGTTAAGGACGAAGGGCAAAAGGATTGCAGCCCAAGTAGCGCCCACCGTGCAGATTGCCCCCAAGTACAACGACGACTTCAAGAGTCGCCAGAATATCACCAAAAGTGCGAGGAGCTATAAATTCTACGAGCGAGCGGGCAGTGAACCGAGCTCGGTCATGAGTCTCCAGGAGTTTCCATCCCATGCTCAGCCCTTGCGGCGTCATAATTAGAGATCCTGAGAACCGCAGCCAGTCGGAATTGTAATCTAAACAGGCTGGCAACTCGTCAATGGACTGTTGTCCTGTATTCTAAATTGTCAAGCTTCGTTAAGGACCCCATAACAAATGTTACCTGCGGTCCATTGGCGAGTGATAATCACAATTGATTCTAAATTACCGAAGCTGTAAATAATGCAAAATTGTACAAATTTTGGATATACGAAAAAATATATCAAATAACACCACAAAAAATAGCGGCATTTATTATGGGAACTTTGAGGGGGACACCAATCGTTTGGGTTGGAGGATTGACCATAAAGTTCTTCCTAAGTTCGGGAAAGCAAAGGCTTGGCCACCTTGCAGTCCTCCCCCTCCCCTTGTCAGTGTTGCTTGCGTCTTCCACGCAGGGTTGCCGTTTTTTTTTCAGAGTTGCATTGGAAACGAAGTTGACGCAGCTTCCCTGAACTCAGTCCACGAATTGAAGGTTATAATGCCTTCCCAAGACTCCCGTACACTTTTTTAAGGCTTGCCAATGATTCTGTATAGACGTAGTCCTTAATTTTGGACTAGCAGGACTCTTGCCAGCCAATTACACGGTTCTAAGCCTGTCCACGCTCTCGAGGAGTGGCTCCACAGCCGCGAATAGGGATTCCAAGATGACCCCACGACCTTCACGAGCTCTTCAAATCTTCATATCCTTCGGAACTACCCAAATTCTCCCCGCAATCCTGCCATTCCTCCGCACCAAGAGTTGCCACAGATTCCAAGACTTTGGGTTAATATTTTCAAGAAATTTTCAAAGCCTCCTTTAATCTGGGCCAGAATGTCACAGAGAGAAAAAAACCACCGCTCATCCGCAAAAGACGCTCGAAAGGATATGCGCTCATGTGTGTATGAGAGTGTGTGCTGGGTGTGTGTGTGTGTGTGCGTGTGCCGGCTGTGTTTCAGTTTCAGAAAATTGCATTTTTTCATATCATTAGGTTTTATTGGTCTCTTCCTGTTAAATATTCCCGCCTTCTCAGGCCACCGCCACCCTTCACCCCCCGCCCCCTTCGGCAGGACTAGTGTTTGAAAGAAAGTCGCTTCGATGGAGCAAGGAGTTTATTTTTTTTGTTGGGTGGGCGACGGAAGGTTGTCAAAACAACAGCAGCGGCCGCTCCGAAAACAACAACAACAACCCAAAGGAACCAACGACCAAAACCATCAAAAAAGTAAAGAAGAAGAAGACGAAGGCGTTAGGTGAACGGGTGTGGGGGCGGGGGGAGACAATAGGAAACCAGTGCCAAAGACAGTGTCCCCCGGACAGCGGACAGGATGTGTGTGAGCGCGACAAGCGCCACTCGGTGGCTGCCAACCATTTGTGTGTCTGTCCAACTGTCCGTTTGTCCGTCTGTCTGCTTCGCTGGTTGTCTGTGTCTTTTTTGGGTCCGTCACTTGAACAGCAGCGGGACGACAGGACAGCAAATGCAAAGTTCCCTTTGACAATTCAATGTAGCCATAGTCTCGTCAGTTTGTTAGTCCGCCCATCTGTCCATCTGCCCGCGTGTCCATGTATTCATTCGTGTATCATTGAGTTTGTCAGTCCGTCGGTCCGTCCGTCGTTCGGTTGTTCGTTGAGTTGGTAAACGAACTTTACCAATTTGCTAGTCCATTTTCATCGCCTCAGCACTCCATTTAAGTTGCACACGAAAAGCGTTTCTCCGCAAATATTACAAATTTTCCAAAAGGGTCCTTCGTCCTCTGCAGCGTAAATGCAGCTTTTGCCAAAGAAATTTGATTAAATTTTACTCGATATTATAAAAATCAAATTTTGGATTTCTCGTTAGATTCTGAAGATTCTTTACTGCTCCTAAAGACTGTTCGGATTTTTAACTCCAATTTAATATTTCTAATTTCCTGATAATTAATCTCAAAATTGTTCTTGATATTATAAAAATCAAATATTAGCTTTCTTTTTAGATTCTGTGATTTCTGAAGATTCTATTATATAAAACTCCTAAAAACTGTTCCGATCTTTAACTTCACTAGATTCAGTGAACTTTACTTGATTTTATAAAAATCAAATCGAATTTCGGCATTCTCTCTGGCATTCTGAAGGTTCTATATAGTTCCTAGAAACGGTTGCGATCTTTAGCTTCATTATAATATTAACTCTTCATAATATGCGGATTATTGACCTCAAGACTTAACTAATTATTCCCATTTATATAAGCTGGATTGTATAGTTAGGGTTCCTTCTTTAAAACCACAGACACAATATGAAATTCGAAGTATAGCTAAGTTCAGAAATCGCATATATATTTAGGATTTCATGGATCATAACCAAATCAATTTTATTTCATAAATCCTGGTTTCTCCAACCTTCTTTTTCCTTCCAGACGATTTCTTAATGTCCCTAATTAAATTCCTCAAAAGACCTTACCCTTCGATTACTTTGGAGATATCTTGGGCAGCTTTCAAATATCTAAATACTTGGATTCTGCAATCTCTTATAAAGAATATAAATTTATAAAATCCCTACGACAATTTTAAATTGCTTTTATGATTCTTTAAAGATTCCTTAACTAAAATACTTTCAGTTTTAATTCTCTGCAAATTGCTTTGCTAGAACTCTTCGATTCCTTAAACTTCTTCCTTCCTCACCACCCCCACTGGGAATTGGAGAGATTCGCCGGGCTGGGCATGAAATTCAACCCATCTGCATGAGGCTATTAACATAAACTGATTAAATGTCATCAAATTAAATTTGATTCTCACAAGTTGCGGCCACAAATGGAGTTTGCCAACACCCGGGAAATGGCTACCTGAATAAATCAGGAAATGTGGCCAGGACATGTAAAGGCGAGCAAACAACAAAAAATTCTGATTGACTGACTAGTCGGTTGGTTGGCTGGCTGGCATGATGAAATGACAAACGAAAAAAACAGACGCCCATGGAGGGGAGGGGAAGGCCAGGATAGAAGTTGCCATGCTGGTCAGACAAGGACAAAAAGGGACGAAAGTCTCAAGACAGCACCCAAAAAAAAAAAAACGAATGAAATGCGGTATACAAAATATCAATATGCCGGGCCTTAACCCCCCACCGCCCTCGCTGTTTTTTGACAGCAGTTGTCACAGTCGCCACCACCTGCAGTGGCCGTCAGTCTGAGCCCCCGGGGTCGATTCGCTTACGCCCTTGGCAGTGGTCCTTTTACTGTCCCAACCACCCACATATGTACATGTGTGTGTGTGTTTATGTACAGGGGTGTGCGTGTGTGTGTGTGTGTGGTCGCTACTTTGCTTGTTGATGCGCTTGGGTGGACGCCATGGACCGACCATCCCATGCCAACGGAAAAGGAAATGAAAAAAAAAGGAGAAAAAAAAATGGAAACGCCAAAGCAACCAGCGTGCGTCCCGCTGTCTGTCCATCTGGCCATCTGTCCTTCCATCCATTTGGTTCACATCTTCTTGCCAATTCCGCTCGGTTGGCTGGCAAAATTTTTGAATTGGATACTCTGCCGACGACCGACCAAAAACCGCCCACGCACTGGGCACACCAACCGCCCAACTCCGCAGCCTGCCTGCCCAACGGGCGTTGTAACCCAAAACACATGACCACCAAACGGGTCGACTGCGTGTGTGTGTGTGTGTGCGGGGTGTGTGTGTGTGTGGGTGGGGGCGAGTACTATTTGAAATTTTGCATATTAAAATATCGTCGTGTATGCAAAAGGTCGCTCCTGTCCTTCTTATTTTAGGTAATGGTCCTGTGCGCTTTTTCTTCTTTTTGCCGGCCGTCCGTCTGTCTGCTTGTCCGTCTGCCGGTCGCCCGTCTGCTCGTTGCCTTGACGGTGGTGACAGTGGAACAAATTTAGAGAAAATATACAAAAAATCTTGCAAGGAATTCTTCACTCTTTATGGAAGTTTTACAGGACTTAAAAATATATAAAATAAATCGTTTGGGGATCTTTTTATGGTCTTGATCATTAAGTTTTTGATGCGATTGTTTCTTGTCTTTGAAAAAGATATAGGAGCCTTTATATAAGAAACTTTAGAGTTCTCATCTTGTAGGAAGTTATAAAACTTTTGAAGGACTTTAAAAGGCATAAAGTATGTAAATCGTTTGGAGATCTTCCTTCAATCTTGATTATCGAGTTTTGCGATGCAGCTGCTTGTTGTCTTTGAAAGGATATAGAAATCTTTATATAGGAAACTTTAAAGTTCTCATTTCGTCTGGATTGTTAGGATTCCTTTAAAGCTCTTCGATTGGCTAAGGGATTATAAGTTTTTATATATTGAATTCTATATTAACCTGCCTGTTCCAACTTATGCCATACCAACTTATAGATTATATGATATATGTTCCCCTTCTTCAGTTCTATTGTTTTCGGAACCTCTTTTCCTGTCTTCGTCTTCACTATATTTTTTTGGTACTCCCCATCGATTTTCTTTCTTTCCTAACCCAGCTTAACCCACTGTTACCACGATGGTTTCTTTCTTGAAAGTCTTTGTTGCTGCTGTTGTTGTTGTTGTTGTTGCTGGCGCTGTTATTGGCCCGATGATGCTCTCTGGCCATGGCATCGGCTCTGTCGTCGCAACATCGGGGGATATATCGCCTGTGGTAACACAATAACGAATTTCCGTAGCAACTTCAGTGCGACGCGACGTGTCCTGCTGCCCCGCCGCCCACGCCATCCGCCAGCGGTGTGTTGTCGACGGCAACAACCCTCCCCCTTCCCCTCCCCCTGCCGTCATCAGAAATCTTATCCACTTTGCATGTTTTGGTGGTCCAAATGTTGGTCTCTGTTTTGCATTGGACAATGTTATTTTTTTATGGTTCGTCAGTTGTCCTGCTCCTTGATCCTGCTTAACAAGCACGACTAAAATAACTGGCAAGGACTGTTAAAGGATAACATGGCTGAAGCTAATTTCGTTTTAATTCTTTGGCAATTTCTTATCAATTAGAAATTTCCACCAACTTTCCTAAGCGACGCTTCGTCCCTGTGGGATTTTTAGTATTTGTGCCTTGTCATCTTTGGGCAAGGATTTCCCAGGCTGTTGCTGCTGGCGGTAATCAAACTTCCTCGTCATCTCCAGGATGCGCGTCCCTGTCATGACAAACAATTAAACTTAATCAATAAAAACGAACATCTTCCCTCGATCGCCACCACCCCTGGCGATCGTCTGAAGGATTCGTTGGCAAAATCCGTTACGTTTGCGAAATAAAAACAGCAAAACACTAACAAAGGATGCGCGGAAGGAAGACGCTGCGCCCTTTCCCTTTTTTATGGATTTCCATTTTGCCGTTTTCCTTTCTAGATCGTGAGAAAGTTTAACCCCTTCGCGATCGACATTTGCGATCGATGGCCCCGCGCCGTGTCCTGCGTCTGTCCTGTCCCGTTCGCCACATAATTTATAATGATTGGGTGCCGTTCACCGGAACAAAAGACTTCAAATTGGGAAAAAAAGAAAACAGTTGCAGCCCAAGACGCCCGACCCGGACCGCCGCCCAGGATACGCAGCGAAAAGAACAGAGGACGACGTTCGCTTGGCTGTGGCTGAGGCCAAGAGGCGTCATCCTCTCAGGTAGGGGGTCCCCTTTGGGTTCCTTTTGTCTGTGGTAGGAAGGAAAGGGTGCAAAAGGCGCCTGCCAGCTGTGCGACTGCTGCTCTCATAATCACAAGGGTGTCCTGGCCCCGGACAGGATTCGTTTGCTAGTGCGTGGAAGCTTAGGGAGTTCACTAGATAGGCGAAGGTCCTCGGCCAGTCGGTCAACAAGGCCAGAAAGTAAGCAGCTTAGCGAACCTCCTTAGAAATAAAGAAAAGACCTTTGGACCCTCCAGGACTTTTTCGGGGGAACTTTTCTTGGACAACTGCTGGTGGATCTCACTGAAGGTTGTTCTGTGCTTTCTTCTTGTTCGTTTTGCTGATCCTGGTTTGTCGGCTCACAGTTCACTGGATTTTTCTCATAATGTCCTGGATATACAAGCCTTGTCTTGTTTATTATCGGAGGAAAAGATGCGAAGGACACTTTCTATAAGACATTCTTCAGGTCCTTCCCCATCTGCATTATCAAAATATCAAAATCGAATCAAAAATTTGTTGGGTTCTCATTTCTCTCAGCTTTTATATTCAAGCCTTGTCTTTGAGATTATCGGAGGATAAGATGCGAAGGACACTTTCTATAAGACTTTCTTGAGGTTCTTTGGCATCTGCATAATCAAAATATCAAAATCGAATACCAAAATAAGTTGTGTTCCAAGAGACTTTCTTTTCGTCCTCTCAGCCTTTTAATTTGACCTCTCAGTCTTTCAATTTGACCTCTCGTCTTGACAATAGATCATTCCCATACAAGAACGCTTTCTATAAGACTTTCTCGAGGTTCTTTAAGATTCAATCTGCTTAATCAAATGCCAAATTAGTTGGGTTTCACTTTTTCTATAGGGCTTTCTTATCGTTCTTTCAGCCTTCCAATTTGAACTCTCGAGATTCAACTTCATTCTTAAAAAAGTCGAAATCAAATCGAAAATTAATGGACCTTTTATTTCCTAGGTTTTTTGAAGACCTTTTAATAAATTAAAATCTCCCAGTAACCTGCTTTCAGGTCCTTTTTTAACCCCTTAACTTGATCTTTAATCCAAATCTTGAAAATAGATCTTTCCTCAACAAAATAATAAATCAAATAACGAAAAAAAAGTTAAGACTTTCGCGGCCTCAGTTTTCCTGCATTTTCCTTTAACTTTTCTCTGTTCTCATTTTCGACTTCATTTGGAGTCCTTTTTCAGCTTGTTCTCGTTCTTTATAGGAAACTTGCCTCCCATCGCGCACGTAATTTCCTCCCGCGCGTTGCCATAATTAACCATCATTTGGGATTTCGCTTAAATGACCTTAGGGGTCACTCAATGACCACTTTGAACGGCTGTTGTCGGTTATATCGATTTATACATTAATTAACCAATTAGTCAACTTTAATCAGACCCCCCAAAAACCGTCGTCCCTCTCGCTTTGTGGCGTTGGCCGGGCTGACGGGCGAAATGACATTAAATGCCATAAATGTATAAATATCAATTTGATCTATGAAAATATTGACACATCAAACCCTAAACAAACCAATGACAGCAGCTTCGGCTGAGGTCCTGCAGCTCGCGGTGCCCATTTAGCGGCAATTTATGAGCAACAATCGAGTCGACCCCGCCGACCCAAACCAACCCAGAAAAAAAGGACAAAAAACGTGAAAAAATTTGGGAGAAATAATAAATGAAACGCACACAAGGACCGGCAACAAAGGACAGCGCTAAATGAAAAGGGATTCGTTCGATGTTTGGGTTTTTTTCTCTTCATATTTTTCCAGATCATTTCAAGGGTCCTTGACTTTCTGCCGGCAATGAGCCAATCAACGGGCCAACATCCCAGGATGCTGCCTGACTGCCTGCCTGTGTGTCGGGGTGTCGTTGTCGTCGCATTAGCGCAATTATCTGTGTGTTTGGTAGTTTTAATGTCAAAAACTACATTTTTTTACCCCAAAAAAAAGGACAACGAAAAAAGCGGATCGGGCTCCGAAAATACCCGTAGAATTAGGGGATGCGGATGCTGTTGATCCTGCGGTTCAAAGTGCGTGTGAAAATGACTAACGTGTGTGTGTGCGCGGATGCTGCAGGACTTTGCGGTGTGTTTGGTGTTGAGGTGTCAAGTCGATGCCACAACAGGACACGCACACGGACAGCTGGACGGTGGGACAGGTCATGCAACAATTGAGATTTACGGGGCGGCTTGTAATGCGATAAGCGCCAATCTGGATTCGCAATTACTTGTCTTTATTATGTTGGGAATTTGGTTCGTGATCCTTACCGGTTTTTTGTATACCCTGCGGATGTATTTAAGAGTATAGAAGAGAGGGTAATTGAGGCCAAAGGTAGCTGAGGAGATTCGAGAGTCTTTAAATATATTTAAGGGTATGAAAGCTTACAAGTTTTTTCAAAGGACTGGGAAGGAATAATCTTTGGTTCTATATTCTTGATTTGTCTCTTAGTTTTCCTCTTTGCCTTTTTTGGGGTTTGGAAATAACCTCAAGAATTCTTACCTCTTTAGGGTAAAGGGTATGACACTCAATTAGCCATAGAAGAATGTGTCGCTTGTCCTTCCAGTAACACCTAAGAGTCTGTAAAGGTCTGGAATTTCTTTAGATCTCTTCAGCTGACCTTCCTTGTATAAAATACTTCCTGAATAAAGAAAATCTTATTACCTTTGTAGTCTTAATAAATTTACCCCTTTTTTACCCTAAAAATTGGGCCTCATTTCTTGCTGGCTTCTTATCCTTTCATGTATAGCAATCCATTCTATCATCCATCCTTTTTTAGCTCCTCCCCTCGCCTCAGTAGAGTACCTGAAAGTCGTCTAGTCTGCTGGTTGTTTCGTTTCTTGTTTGTGTTGTCTGCGACTCTTGACATTTTTGGGTCAAATAATGCAATTTTCTACACCAAAACGAATCAGGCAGCGGGGCAGACAGCAGGACGACAGAGGGAGAGTTTGCGGCAAGGGCTTAAGGGCAAAAGGCCAAAGGGATGTGAGGCTGCGCGGCTGCGAATGAGGATGCAGTCACTCATCTCCGGATTGAGGATTTTGAGCAATTAGTCAAGTGGTTAATGAGTTGAATGAAATTGGATAAGGACCAACAAATGATAACTCGCAATCGGAAAGGCAGAGGCAGCCAGGCAGGCAGGACGAGCAGTTGGGCCGAATCGACAACTGTACCTGGCGAGTGTGCGTGTGTGTGGAAATTGCACAACCGTCGCGACACCGTTGCAATTTCAACAACTCAGGGGAGAAAAGGGTTAAACTCAGGGGGTTAAGGGGCTTAGGAGGGTTGCGGTGGCCGCAAAGCCGGCAAGATCTGCAAATCCATGTGCATATGCGATTTTCTCCATTTTTATGGAAAACTCTATTGTTTTTCGCAAGGGTTGGAAATTTTACGTTTTTTACAAAACTCAAAAACCCGCACAGTTGGAAAATTTCAAATTTTATGAATTTTTCACGATGTCTCTTGCGGAAAATTAGGAAGCCAGGAAAAAGAGAGAGAGCACAGGAAAAATAAGAGGCAAAGGGGAAAAGAAGGAAGAAATTAGGAAATTAGTGAAATGAGATTGGAAGGAATATTTTGAAGATTTCTTGGAGTAAAGAAACAAAAGAGAGAAAAAGGCAATGAGATAAAAAGAAATTGGGAAATTAGTGGAATGAAATTAAAGAATATAATGAATACCTTGGAGATTTCTTGGACTTAAGAAAAAAAGAGGAGGATAGGAAGGATCCGTTTGTTTCGAGAAGAAAATGGGGAATATGAACAATAAAGATTTTAAAGATTCTTTGGAGTAAAGTTCTTAACATGTTTCTAAATAAAAGCGAGCAATACTAGAAAATAAAACTGACGATTAAGGAGGTTGGGAATCCTGAGATCTTCAGAAAGTCGAAGCCGGCAGAGTGGGCAAAACTGCGGGCAAGAAGTCTAACTTGAAATGGAAGAGGGGTTCTATTTTTAGGAGATGCTAAAAGAGACTTCAGATTCTCTTGAGAAAATAACTCCACAGTTATCCGAAATTTATTCTAGGGGAAGCTAAGTACATTATAATTTTTAAGATCCCTCAAGCAATCGATTGCTTCTTTTCCATTTTATCTAATCCAAATATTATTCCCCGTCTCTGAGACAACAAGGCAGCCTTGATTTTTATATGGAAAGAACATAAAGTTATCCTTCAGTCAAAGAGATCTATAAATCGCTATTCCAAATATCCTTCTTTTTAATAAATAAACCCCACCTAAAGGTTAAGAATACCTCATTCCTATTTCCTTCCTATTTCGTCTGATTTGAAGTCTTCAAGGTCCTTTGAATTTCTGGGGCAATTTTCATGTAAATTTGAAGATTATAAAATTTGTTAAGCGAGTCCTTTGCGGCGGAAAATGGCGGCCGCTGTTTTAACCCAAAATTAGCTTAATTTCTGGGCCCCTCAAAAGTCCTTTTACCCTGCCCCGCCCAGCACCCCCTTCAGGTGGCCATGCGTGCGTGTGTGTGTGTGTGTGTGCCAGGTGTGTTTGTTGTTGCTTTGATGTTGCGAAAAAAAAAGGAAAATCCGTTCCAAGGCTTAACCCGCATCTACCCCATTGAATTGCGCTGGGTTCGGGTTCGTTGGACATTTGCATGGCCTCTTTTTTTTCCCATTTCACAATTCAAATTGCAAGCAAATTTTCCCGCACCAACACACACACACACACACACACGCACACACGGATGGTTTTCCGCGGCATAGTTTTTCCACAAAGAAGGATTATTTATTTATTACGAAATTTTTAGTCATTCGATGCGAGCATCGGGGGACCGACGACGACAGCGGCGACGGAAGGGCGCGAAATTGGAAAGGTGGACGCGTCGTTATCTCCCCCTCCCCCTTTCTCGACTATCTCCGTCTCACTCGCTCGTGGGTTAGGTAGATTCCCGGGGCCAGTCAGCCCGCAAATGTCGAATTATTCAAATGATGATTCCAACCCTCCGCATGTCCTCGCGCTCCGCTCACCCCGTTCCTGTGCCTACCCCCACTCCTCCAGCTCTCCCTACGCACGGGTCCTTGGCCATGTGATATGCAAAAAACAAACGCGAGAAGAGTTCCTTTCGGTTTTGGGATAGCAAATCTCAGATACTCTTTATTATGAACTGATTGAGGGATTTAAAAAATCTTTGGCAATTTTAAACCTTTAGCATTTTGGGTTCTTCAAAGTCTGAGAGAGATATTATGATCTGATAGAGGGATTCCATATGATCTATTTAAAGGAGCTTTGGCAATTTTTGGGTTCTTCAAAAGTCTAAGAGAGATATTAAGATCTGATTAAGGTATTCCATATGATCTATTTAAAGAATCTTTAATCTTAAATTTAAGCCTATAATTTTTGGGTTCTTAAAGGCTGAGCATGTGGTCTCTAGGATTGCTCTATATAATCTCTAAACTTAGTTGATTTAATATTAAACTTGGGATCACTTTTTTATCCAAGTTTATTCAGTCCATCGCAAGTTCTATATAAATATATTTTTATCCCTAAGGGTTCTTAAAAGTTCTTTAGTCTATTAAGGATCTCATAACTTGGATTCTAGCTTTCTAGGCTTTTAAGAACCTTAAGAATCCAATTATCTCTTCCAAGAATTTGAAATCTGAGCTTCAAGATTTTTTAAAATTCTTAGGAATCTATAATCCACATCCTAGACTCCTTTATTTAAGGAAAGAACTTAAGAATCTAAAAATACTTTATTTCTAAGGGTTCTGAAAACTCCAAGATCATCAAATTATATCCATATAGAGCCCATGAGGCCGCGAATTACCTAAAAAGAAGTTCCCCGATTTCCTGACGGCAGTGAATTAAATTTGATTTCACCAAAAGGACCCTAATTCACATTCTTAAGTATCAGATTCAATTAGTCCTTTCAGGCCTCCGTTGAGTTGCTCTCGATCCGCTAATCCTGGCCAGCCAATAGGCTTCTCTCTACTTACAAAAGGAAAGGGTATGGAGAGGAAAAAGAGGCACAGAAAGAAAATAAAATACGCAAACAGGACACGGGACACAGGACACGGGCTACAGGACACACACGGCAACAGCAGCGGCCAACAGGGCAGGGGATTTTGCCCTTAGCTAGGGCAGAGGGGGTGGGGGGCATAGAGACAACGGCCATTTCAAGCGTTGATTTTGTGTGCAGTTTTTTTTTACCTTGCGGCAATCTGTGGCACACACACACGCGCAAATGGCCCTCATGTTATTGCCCTGCTGTTGTTGTTGTTGTTGTTGGTCCTTTGTAGTTTGCATGTCCTGGTTTTTTTTTTTGTTATATGAGATCCGCTCGCACTTACAAATTTTTTCATTTTATTCAAAACGTGAGCCGAAACGCACCCGAGTGTGTGTCGGGGCGCTTTTAAGGACATCTGCGTGTTTCCCAACTCCCCCCACCCCTCGAGTGTGTGTGTGTTTTTTGGCCAACCGCACGCGGGCATTTGAATTCATTTCATTTGCACCTTGATAAGTGTTACCTTCTCCATGGCAACACGCTTATTATGCTGGCGGTTCCAATAACCCAGCCAAGCAGCTGTCCTGGCCACCCCCCACCCCCACCAGCAGCAACGGCGCACCGACCCTCATGGGGGGGCAGCCAGTTTAATTGAAATCCAATACGTCCACGCGCAAGGCGGGTAATGCGATCCACAGGTGAAACGAAATCCACAAGCAATCAAGGGAAAGAACGAATCGGGAGGGGGGGGGGGGGGGGGGGGGTTTTTACACACAACAAATAATACATGAAAACCAAAAAACAAACCAAA
>JBAMCP010000417.1:0-55098 GCA_037075105.1 Lissocephala sabroskyi | reverse complement strand
TCCTGGGGTTGATAGGGGTGATTGAAGGTGGGGACTGGTGACGTAGTGGTCGGGGCAGAGGTTTGCGACGGGGCGGGGATGCCGGAAGGGGGTGTTGGGGAAAGTTGGAGGGGGGGGGAGTGAGGGAAGGAAAGGATGGGAGGTGGGGAGGGGAAAGGGAAGGTGGGGGGGGGGTTCTTGTGACCCAAAACACCCCCCCCCCCCAACCAAAAAAAAAAAAAAAAAAAAAAAAAACACTACGATTTCGCTTTCAGTTCCCCGCGACTCAGGAAGTTCGACGGCCATAAATCTCGGCGCCCCAGAGGCGGCACCACTCGCCCCAAGGTGCGGGCGGATGTGTCGCCCCATCGACGACAACATTTGGCCGCCGCTCGTTGCTGCTGCCCGCCGCTTTCGGTAGGAGCAATTAATCTCGGATTGATTGTTGTTTTCGTGCAAAATTTGACACTAATAAATGCTGGCTGGCCCGTGGACTGCAGCAAATATGCGCTTTTAATTAATGCGGCGAAGTAGCCGCGTTCCCGCTATAAAAAAAAACAAAAGCCATAAAAATCAAATCAAAAAATTAGTTGGGTTTTTTTTTCTCCTTTTCGTCTATCAGTTCGACTCCGACGATTTGCATATTTCTCGTAGGTGGTTCAATGAACTTGCCAGGTCTCCTCACTGCCGCCGGAGCGGTCTGCTTGTGCGAGAGGGCTGTGTGTGTGTGTTCGAGTGGCGGGGGCGGTCTGCTCTGATGAGGCGACACTGCCGTTTTCTCGTTTCATTCGCCCGATCGCTCAGATCGCCTACGCGTTAATTTGAGAAATTTGCAAACATTTGCATGAAATCGAGCAGAGCTCGAGAGAGGAAAAAAAACGAATTTGCTTCTTTATTGTCGGTAACAACGACGCTAGTGCTTTTTTAACAAATTGCAATTATTGAAATTAACCAAGCTGGCCGGAGATTTTCCACAGGAAATGGTTTCACAATATACTGGATTTGTGTTCTGTCTGTTGGAAATTAAGAGAATTGATAATGTCAGGCAACTGGCGGCCAAAAAGCCGACAAGAGAGGAGAAAAGAAATATCGACGATAAAATTATTTAACTTTGACTTCTGGCAATTTCTATTCAAGCATTTCCACTGCAGTTTCCCCAAATTACAATCAAGGGCGGTTTGAAAAGTTTTGCTTGCCTAGAAAGGACAATACGCTGGGAATCTCTACATTGGCCTCTAAATTTCCTTTGAATTTTAGCACAAAGAAAATGATTACTTACTTTTGCGGTTTCTGTTGGTAGAATTTTTAATTTTTATGTATAGGAAACTTGGTAAACTCATTTAATTTTTTAAAAACTTTACGACTTCTATTCGTCAACCGGGGAAATTTTGCTAACCGCCCTCGCATGAAGAGCGACGATTGTTCCGTTGACTGCCAATTTGGTGTGCTCGTTTGTGGCGTCGGCAGCGCCTGCCACGGCCACCATCTACGCTTGCCCCTGCCCCATTCGAGCCCATCTGCATTTGGCTCTTTGTTTTAATTGCAATTGAGACTGGGCATGAACTGCGTGCATTTGCGCAATGATTTGCCGATATGCCCAAAGGCTCTAGTGGTTGTCGTGGCTGCCGCTGGCGTTGTGGGAAACCGAGACCCTGCCAGCCATCCAGTCAGCCCGCTAATTGATAACGCCTCTTTAATTTATGCGCCAGTCAAGCACACCATCCCCCTGGACGGGGCGTTGTTAGAATTCGAGGGATTTTCCAATTGAATGGCTGGCTTGGTCAATAGAGTTATCAGTGCGCGGTTGAAAGGCTGTGATTTCAACCGACAAACGGGAAATTATTCAAAGTGCAATTAAGCGATCATTTGAATATTAAAAGCATTCGATTTTCATTCGCCAAACTTTGGCGAACTGCTTATTAAAAATTATTTATGCACTTTTAACGGCGACCTTGCGTTGAACCCAAACTAAATACAAATTCTGACTTGGCTTCCACACAGCCGGCCAGGCGGGCAGGTGGGCAGACGGGTGGTCAGTGGGGGGCGATCGGTTGTCGATTTGTGAGGTTGATCTCGAGTTTTTTTTTACGCACTTTGCCAGCGTAATTTAAAATGCTAATCAAGCTGCCGGCATAATTTACCACTCGATGTTGCTGCTGCTGTTGTTGTTGCTATCATTGTCGTTGTCGTTGTTGTTGTTGCTGTTGTTGTTCTTGGCTTTGTGTCACGCACTCGATTTGACGAGCGGACAGCTGGCCCGCCCGCCGTGCAATCACCACCGCCACCGCCCTCACCGTTGCCGCCGCTATTGCCAGCACAGCCAAATGCAAAATGCCCAACGTGCAGTTGAAGTTGCAGCAACAAAAATTACGCATACGCCGCGTGCTCCGCGACTGACTGCTCGAACGGTCGGCCGGCCGGCCATACGCACGGAGGCTGACCAGACGGGCCGCTTGCATTAATTAATAAATGTCGTGATGTCGCTTTTGAAGTGTCTGTCATTATGAGATCAATTAATAGGAAAAAATTCTAGATCAAGGCGAAAATCTACAAAAATGTCGCACACGCACACACGCACACGCGAGCGTGCTGCTTGCGGTTCAAAAAGTTGGGGCTATTTTTCTTTTTTAATTGCAAAAGTTTCTCATTTTTCAACGCTGAGCCTACAACCAACATCGATGTGAGAATTACATCACACGAACGGAAGGCTTCAAATCAATCAGCGATTGATCACCTGGATGATCGATCAGTTCAAAATTTATAAGCAAGTTTTTTTCTTATAGATTTTTCTTACATTTTTTTTAGAACGTACAAAATTTACTACACCCCAAAATATTTGACTGATTATAAAAATCTTATTGAAACCTTATTTACTTCAATCCTAGTTATTGTCGGGCAGCAATCTCTGCTCGTTGTATCGAATGGGATATGTGAGCGCGTTGCCTTTGTCCCACGAATACAGTTCCTAAAAGAAGAGAACCCTTTAATTGAATTGCTTGGGATGCTAGCGGATATACGCACCACAGTGAGGTGATTATAGCCGACGGTGGTTGTGCGGCTGAAGGGATTGGAGTAGGGAAGGTTCGTGTTGAGCAGCTTGCCCTTGTAGAGATCGACAACGTAGCGGATCTGGGAGTTCTTCTCGATGCCCGAGTCGATGGCATACAAATTGCCGCAGACAATAAACATTTCTCCAAATTGCTTGTGGTCCAAGGTGATATTGAAATTATACTGCATCTTCAGAGTCTCCGCGTCCAGCTGAGAGTCAGGGAATGGGGAAATTTAATTTACTTTCATTGCTGACCAGACAGTTTCGACTTACCTTGGCCACGAGGGTGTTGTTGGAACTGGAGGTGCTATAAATCACCCAGAGGCCCACCTCATCAACGTTAAAGTCCATGTAGTTGTAGTCAGTGGAGTACAGCCGGTTGAGGGCCGCCACGCCCGCATACGGCAGCTGAGTGGCTGCGGAAAATGAGAAGAAAAGTCAAGCAAAGCCCAAGTTTTCGGGGCGAGCTGCTTACTTATTTTCTTCAGCGAGATCAGGTCAAGCTTAACGATCAAATCCGTGTTCCTTTGGTGATAGTAGAAAGAGCCATTAAAGACCACATGGGAATTTCCCTAAAAACAAAACTTTAGCCCAAAAATTTAAGGTCGATTCTGGCTGCTCACATGAAAGCCTTCGGGAATTTCGTATTTCCGCCTGGGCAGGCTGTTCATGCGGAACTGCTGTCTAGTCGAGAACTCATACAAATTGTAGTTATCATTTTCATTGGTCACAAAAGTCTTCTCCCGCTGGTGCTCATCGGCCGCAGGGTCGCGCAGCCAAGCCCCGTATATTTCGTTCATGGCCTTGTGGAAAACTGGCTTGCCGACCGCGTACAAAAAGCAGGCTGGAAGGCAATTCACAAAATCAATCGATCTCCATTTGGTTAGCACAATTGTCACCTACTTTTAAGGCGCTTAGGCAGCCCCGGGTAGCTAAGATTTCCGGTGGCTTGAATCTCAAAGTTATTCAGCACTGAGTCCTTGCATTGGTAGAGGCTGAAAGGGTCGAATTTGTTTAGCGAAATGTCGGGGATTATTTTGGCGGGACTACCTTGGATCGGGACACTGATCACAAACGGGACACTCGCTCTCTGGGGGACGCTGGCCGTAGATTTTAATATTATTGCCGACGTAAGGCGTCTCGCTGTTGGGATCTTGGGCTGCAAAAGACTCGGTGACTTTAAGTTTCTTAAGCTTCTACTCGATTTGTCTTGCTTACGTGCGATTTCAAAGTTGGCCATTGTCGCATTCAGTTCATTTCGAGCCACGCAGTGGTAATATCCAAAATCGTCCTTTCTCAGCATGTTGATGGTCAGGCGCATAGTGGTTTTGAAGCTGGCGAGGAAGAGGGAACTTTAAATGTCTTTTGAGATGAGTCCATTCATTTACCCACTTGTCTGGATAAGTCTCGATGCGGTATTTGTCGCTGGGGTCGAGAATTTTGCCATCGTAGGCCCGCTCCCAATACCGAATGGCCTCGGGGAAGGCCTCCACTTGGCATTCCAGGGTCGCACTATGTCCGTACTCCGCGTAGATCATCTGACGGTACACGGAAATCATCGGGGCAACTGCGAGGAGATAAAACAATTAAAATAAAAAGACTTCGGTGACTTCTACGAACAAAAACTCACACTGAACTTCCACCAAAAAGGTTGCATTCGCCACCGGCGCGATTCCATTGTTAGCATAGCAGGTGTAGGCTGCCATTTGTTGCCGGGTGATGTTGGTGAATTTGATGTACTGACCGCTGACCGAAGCCACTGCAAATGAAGAGTGAAGGACATAAGTTGCTGGAAGCTTTCTCCACCGCTTACTTACTTTCCATGCCGTTGACGTTGATGGTGCGTCCGTCGTTGCGGCGCCACTCTACTTGGGGTGGAGGGTTGCCGGTGGCAGTGCAGCTGAGGTTTAGGGACTTGCCCTCCTCCACGATGACGGGTCGGTGGAAGGGCGCCAAGGGTAGATCGGTGATCGAGGGCGGAATGAGCAGTTCGTTGGACATACTGCCATTGGCAAATTGAACCTTCCAGGCGTTGACGCCAGGGATGCCAGGAGTGCCGTCTGTGCCCGGCTTGCCTGGCCGGCCCCGAGGTCCCGCGATTCCTGGAGGAAAGATTACTTTTAGAAGCAGTATTTTTAATAACTTTGTACTCACCCTTGAGCCCGCGTTCGCCTGGTGGACCTTGGGCACCTTTCGGACCGGACATGCCGTCCTTTCCATCCTTGCCATCCTTGCCGTCCTTTCCATTCTGCCCCGCTAAGCCGTTTTTGCCTGGAATTCCATCGGAGCCTGCTCTACCCGGTACTCCGTCCAGCCCAGGCTCGCCTGGAACTCCGTCTCTGCCGTCAAGACCTGCACGGCCGACTGCCCCGCCATCACCCTTAGGTCCACGTGGCCCCATGAGGCCCTGGAGACCGTCAACACCCGGAGGCCCGGGCAGACCGACATCTCCGCGATTACCTTTTGGTCCTGGGATCCCGGGGAGCCCAGGATTGCCAGGCGGGCCCTTTGGCCCCGCCACGCCGGCTGGACCTTGTGGAGCTGGCGGACAGTAATCTTGGGTGCCCTTGCAGAACCCAGTAATGATCTTCTCCGGCACCCGGCAATAGGTGTTCAGGTAGATCCACTCATCGCCCCCAGGGGCAGCGCCTTTTAGGCCCGTTCGCTTTCGGATCTCTGAGTCTTGCTCCTCGAGAGCCTTACGGTGGTTCGGATTGAATAATTCAATATAAGGATCAGCTAGCGAGAAGGAATAATTAGTTAGAACCATTTTATATAGACTACCTTACCACTCACCGTGCATGGTGGACGGAGCTGGGGCAATGCCTCTACGGTAGCGCTGCCTGCTGTCCTCATGGTCGATGAGATTGTCGGTGTATTTCCGCTCGTTCTTTACGATGCTACCGCCCACCAGTCGACTGCAAAGGGAATAAAGTCAATTAAGATTGATAAATAGATGAATGACCAAACCCCACCTCTCCTCTGTTGGCAGTTCATCGTCCAGGATGTGCGTCACCATAGAGCGCAGGATATGCTGGGAGTTCATAAGCTCGCGCTGAAACTCCTTACGGAAGAGCACCTGCGAGTCACTGAGAGGGGGCGACACCGCAGGTTCTGTGGCCTGGGTGTGCGTGTAGAAAAGAACCGACAGGGTGGCCAGTAGCAGGGTCAGAGCCCCAAGGTATAAGTAAATCAGCATCAGGGAAGTGCGAAGCGGTGGAGTTTCGGTGTCGCTACTCGCACGACCGCACTGACAGCTCGGCTTGCCAGCCTGTTGCTCGCCTTTCTCTGCAGGACTCCACTCCATTGACATGTTTTCCACCAGCTGAGTGGTTGACTCTGCTGGCAGAACGCCCACTTCTGCTCTTTTCGTATTTAATTCACCGTTCGCGGCGGTGCTGGCGGCGTCTTCATCTCCGGCCCCCTGACGAGTCTTCGTCTTGTTCACGTTTTGATTTACGGCTAAAAGCATCTTCGCGAGTTGGTTGCCTGGCAAACGCCGTTCGGTGATTTGGTCAAACTGCGGAGGGGATTACTTTAAGTTTATGAATGTTTAGCTCAATTAAAATAAAATTTTTATGGGCTCCAACTGATTTACGACGAACAAGTGCATCATCAACGGCGTTTGCCGGGCCGGGTGCGTGTGTGTTTAGATATCGAAAATAAACAAATTGGAAAGCCCGTCGCCCCATTCATTTGAGGTTGCTCCAATTTATGAATCTTATTTTTAGACCATCAAAATCAAAAGTGATTATTAATAACTCAACAGTCGCCGCAATCGCGATTCTAGGAACGGCAGAGAAGCCAACGTAACATCCCCGATTGAAGCAGACTACCCCACACCAGAGCCCGCCAGGACCTGCGCTGATTTTCCCCGATGCTTTCCCTAGACACTCGAAGCACAGACACACATACACGTTTTGCCGAGCAAACACGGAGTGTGAAAAGAAAACACGGACTGCCACAGGGGCAAACAGCAAATAAACCCCTGGGTAATTGGAAAGACTTTTGTGGCCGTTTCCAATTAGCCTGGTACGTTTATAGTCCGAGTTACCGTTAAGGTTCCAAGCACACATTAGATCAGAAAGTACATATAGATGGGTACACAGACGCGTGTATACATAAAGCGAAAAAGTTCTCAACGTTTTCACACTTTGTATTAATTTCCGATCCGAGTGCGCCGACGAGGGTTGAACAGCCCGAACGCCTTGGCGTTTATCTTCCGACTGAGGAGAGGGCACCAACCGGCACTTTCCCCATGGCATCCGTGTCCGTCTAATGGTTGCTGACAGAGAGCGGGTGAGACAGCACATGGGTGGGTAATTCAAAGAAACCATGGGGTTAGGGAGTTTCTGTACTTTTAAAAGGCCAAAAAATGTCTACAAATTCTCAGAATTCCGCTAAACGTTACCAAAAAAAATTCCTGCTTTGCTAAAAAAAAAAATTAAGATTTTTTAGATCCCCAAATTCATTTTTCAAATATCAAGTGTTTTGAAAATGTTAAGAAAATATACTATGAAGGTTAATTTCAGTGCGATTTACGCTCTGTTTTGTTTTTCCGTGCGCTCGGTTCGTTCTCTTTCCATAGCTCTTAATTTCTCACGCAGGCGCTTTTCCTTCTCTTGCTCTAAGAAGCTATGGCGAAGTAGGAACACCTGATGAACGGGGAATCAAAACAGAAAACCCATAAAAACAAACCACTCACATGTTGGGAAAACAAAAATAGAAATAGAAGCGAGATTTTTTCTTAAAGAGGAAAATTCACTTTCGATTTTTATACTCTGCTTTATATCTGAATGGAATTTTTTCCTCTCATGCGATTTTTTGCTCGATTGCGATAAATTAGTACATATTTCATATTAGTAAATTGCATGTAGTGCACAATCTGTAAATAACATTAATGAAATGAATTTTGTAGGTAATATTTTAGGCGCAAACTTCAGTCTTTTAATACAATTCAACCATCTAGAAATTGCAAATACATTGTTAAAAAACGGAACAAGAATCAATCAATTTATTAGCCTTATTTCTCTAAATTCACGAACGTCATTTGCGTTGTTGTTTTTATCGATTTTCTAAGAAATGTTGTTGGTGCGAAAAGTGCTGTTGTTGTTGGCGGATTTGTTGCAGTTTAGCTTGTTGCCTTGTCGCTTTGACCGCTGCTGGTGGGTTGATCACCGGCTCGTCGCACTTGTTGTTGCTGCCTGTAATTGATGTTTGTTGTGTAGAGTTGGCGGTTTTATGTTACACCCGATATTGTACGCTATTAAAGGCAACAACAACAGCGCCGGGCCGGCTAACTACGCATAAAATTTGCCTTGCAAATCACACACATCTCACACACGTACACCCGCTCGCATCTGGGCAATGAATATTTGAACTTGATATTGGCGGCAACATGACAAAAGTCACGGGCCATTCAATGCACTCTGGGGGCGGGGAGGCTGCGACGGCTTGTCTGACAAATGCAGCTGCAAAGTCTGTGTTGCAGTTGGCGGACAGACGGGACCCAAATGCCCAAAAGGCGTTTGCTTTGGGGTGCGTGAGAATTGACCGCCGCCAACAGCAACAGCAACATAGCCAGTAATCTGCCGGCGTTGCTGCCGCTGCTGCTGCATTAAATATATCAAGATTTCAATTTTGAATTAGCTGTGTACTTGAGAAGCAAAGCCTTGTGAATACCAACAGCAACAACAACAACAGCGGGAACAGCAACACGCACGCATAACTTTGTTGCTGCTACAGTTGGCGCTGCTGTTGTTGTTGGTGCTGGCGATTGTTGCATTTGGCCGCGTCGTTAATAAATTTTTAGATACTTATCAATTAGCATACGAATTACATGCCTTGCAATCATAAATAATGCGTGATTTTTGTTGTTGTTGCTTTTGTTGTTTATTGAAAAAATTTTTGATGCATAAATCTGATTGCTGACCCGCCATGGTTGCGCCGTTGTTGCTGTTCTTGTTGTTGCCTCGATTCGTGGCGATTAGGAACGACAAATAAACAACAAATCATCCATCACGCAAAATTCTCTTAACCCACCCAATACCCGTTGATTAGCGGCCAGGCCAATGGCAAATCAGCCTCATTGCCATGCACGACACTTGCTGGGCTATTTTTACAAATTGGGCCAATAAAATAAACACCACGGCAACGAGCATTCCATCCGGATGGCAGAACAAGCTAACCCGAAATGCTGGATAATAAAAACAACCGAAACCGGTAACCCAAACAACGCACGAAATACTGATGATCAATTTTTATGCATGTTTATATGGCGGCCATAAAGTACCTATCGGCGGTCCGCGGTCCGCGCGGTGCGCAAGGGCAACCGGGTTAGGCCTGATTGCCTGGTCCTCTCGGTGGGGCAAATAAATCAAAGACCAAACCGAAAGACCACAAATGAAACGTTTTAAGCATTTTTGATTACAAATTTGATGGCGCACAAATCCGCCCGCTTCGTTAGTTCCCAACCCAGCAGCGCCTGTATCACCTGCTGAGCTGTGGCCCATTGGCAGCCGGCCAACCAGCGAGAAGAAGTTGTCAATGGCCTGTTGTTAATCCCTGGTAGACATCGGATCTTTTGAAAACCTCGACGTCTTTTGAATATGCAAAATGAATGAAAACATTGTGGCCCCCGCCGATTGGGAGAAAGGCTAATCCGTTACGAGAGGCACGTGCTAAAAGATATTTTGAAATTGAAACCGAATCAGTCGAAACTCGCTGGATGTTGCTGGTTGATAAATGGTGCGGGAGGCCCTCTAATCCCCTGCGAGAAAACGCCGTGGTCTCTGCAAATCAATCGGATCAGAAGTCAGGCGTGAAGCCGGTCGGCGGCCGGTCGATTGTTCGATTGGAAATTCGGCTTTATCGAGTGCTCCAGATCTCGACACCGAACGCGTTAGCGCGGCGACACTCTCGCATGATTTATACGCCTTTTGGCAGACATTTAACATGCAGATATGCCAAAGTGTTGAGGCAATTACGCCCACGCCTCCCTGCCAACCAACCGGCTGAGCCGACGACTGACGGAGTGCCCGACTGCCTGACTGCCTGCCTGACTGGCTGGGTGAGTGGTTTTTGTCATGGCCCTCGGAAATTCCCACATTTTTGTGAGTCAGCCGAGTTCGGGTTGGGGTTCCTCTAATCCCGCTAATTGGGACGGGTGCGCGTGCGCGGCAAGTGCATCGGCCAGTCTGAGAATTTTGTGGTTAATTTGGTAAGGAACGATAAGCCTTTGGGCTGTTTTTATCTGATGCCTGGGGCTTTTATGATTCGGTTTCGGCGGGCTGGTTAAAATTGAAGTCACGCTTTTGGCAATTAAGTGCCCGGCCGGGCTACCGTGTGGCCCTCGACAGGTGGTGGCCGCCCGAGGCTGCTCTGTGGCATGCCCCGTCGAGAACTGCCCATGCTGTATTGGGTGCTGCGAGGAGGGTGTCACTCACCTCCCCTAACCACCCGAACGTCCATCCGTCTGTCGATCCATTGGGCCTCTTGTAGATTTGACGACATGGGCCGCATTTGCAATGATTTGGCGCTCATTAAACTTTTAAACACGTCGCTCACGTAGTGACGCGCTTGCCATGTCCCGCCAGCACCACCCGTTGTTCCACCACCGCCCTCGCCAACCACCCGGAGTCGTAAAATCTCTTGAGAGTTTGGCGCTGTTCGGCTTTTCGGCTTTCCCAACGATTTTCGATTGCGAAATTTGCTACAAAACGAAAAAAAACAAAAAATCACATAAAAAACTTTGGCCGGATTTCTATTTATTTTTTTTTCTGGGCGCCATTTGTTGTCGCCTGTCGCGGTTTTTGTGTTTCAGTTTATTTTATGATTATTATATTTGCTGGAAAATTGCCGAGATGCCGACTCGCCGACATCCGAACCCACTGGCCGCTGGCAATTACAAAGGCTGCCCCGTCACCTCTACGAACACCGTTGCTGTGGTTCCTGTCAGCTGGGCGATTAATGGGCATAAAAAATTAATAAAATTTTATATTTATAGCCAATTGGCTGGTAACCACGTCCGTCAAACGCAATTAGCCGAGAGCGACCAGAATCCCTCGAAAAAAATCACCGAAAATTGCGTTTCTCTGACGATTCAATTAATGTGGCCGTTTGTCAGCACTCGCCGCTTTCCTTGGCCGTTGCACGCATTGTTCGTGCCCCATGTGCCACTTTCCGGCTGAGATGACAAAGGCGACATCCACGGCAGTAACGGCAACGGGTTTCAATGTCAGTGTGCATTAAAGTGTCGTTCGTTTTCTGGTTCAAGTACGTTTGCCGGGCCACCGTCCGTCCCTCTCAGTCCTCTGGCGAGTCGATAAGACGTCGCGACTTCGGTCAGGCAAATTCCATTTCATGGTCATTTGCATGGAAATCGCCTGACCGACCAGCCAGTCGGCCTACCAACGGCCTCTTCTGTCTTCCGTTGTCAATAACGATTTCCATCATCAGCGTCATCCTGCCGCTTGGCTGCCTTAGCTGGCCGACTGCCTGGCTCGCCTGGACCGACGACGATGGCAATCACCCATTTCGCTCTCCGTTGGCCGCTCCGTTGTTGTTGGCCGGTTGAAAGTGGAATTCCATGTGCCATTTTTGCATGGCAGTGGCAGTTGCAACGAACCAGTTTCCTCAGCCTTCCAGCCTTCTTCTGCTCGGCCCCGTCGTTATCAATCGGCTAGATGCCGGGGCTTTATTATTGTAATTTCGGTTGTCGCCCCAACGGGTTCGGCCACGCATAACTTTAAGCCGAAGACGAGGCAGAGAAACCTTTTTCCACAAAACTCTGGTGAATCTGATTAACCGGGAAGAGATCTGGGAGAGGCGGTGGCGGGGCTGCTTGCTTTTGTTATGGTAATATCGTCGAGATTTGTGATGCAGGCGATCGCCAGCTGAGCTTAGTGTCATAATTAAGATACTAATTGATTTGTTGCAGGCAGAGCGGTCGATGCACGAGGTGCGAATGAAACTATCAATCAATTAGCCAACAAGCGTGCCCGTTTCAACCGATTTGAGAATTTTGGAAAAAATCCATTGCCCAAAATGCCAGACTCCGAAAAAAACCCCAGCTGGATATGTCGTAATAGCCGATTACGCTATAAGCGGAAATGCAATAAAATAAATCCAAAAGAAACAGTGCACTCGTCGTCGGGGCCTAGTCTAAGATTGGGCCTACAAAGTTGCCAGGGTGGAGTCGTCGAAGTCGCGCGCCGTCGCCGGCGTCGTGTGTCGCCTTACGAGAGGTCGTCGAGCTGACGACGACAACGGCGACGCGGCGGTGCATTATGGGAGATCCGGCTTTGCGGTCGACGTCCGTCGCCGTGTCAACCCCAAGCCGTGGACCCGTTTGGCCGAAACTGAGCGTTCGCTCGACGGACGCCGGTCAGTGGCCAAA
The DNA here is from genome assembly GCA_037075105.1 of Lissocephala sabroskyi. Lineage (NCBI taxonomy): Eukaryota > Metazoa > Arthropoda > Insecta > Diptera > Drosophilidae > Lissocephala > Lissocephala sabroskyi. The sequence goes on along the minus strand of JBAMCP010000417.1, from coordinate 42,673 downwards.
TGTGTCGGCGTGCTGTTTTATTAGCGCTTTTAAGTTATGACTGTCGGACTGTCGACCGTCTGTCTGTCTGCCCGTTAGTGAGTCGGCCTGACAGTCAGACAGTTGTTGTTACAAATACTTTAAAACGCTTAATAATATGCAGTTTATTATTATTGTTATTGCCGTTGTTTGGGCCGCTTTCGTTGTTGGTGGGCCGGTGGGCCATGCAATTGGCATTACGAACGCCCTGGGCTCGCTCGCATTTTATTTATGTAGTTTTTGGTTTTCCCATTCGACGATGTTGCTGGCGATGTTGCCGTTGTTGTTGGCCGGTCCGCCCGTCTAACGATTTTCATTGATTGGCCAGGCCATGAGTTATTTCTGCGGCATTTTGGGTGTGCTAGCAAGCGTCCAAAATCGTTGATTGATTATCCTCAAAACCAAGAGGCGAACAATTTGGACGGCCTGTTCACACCTGGCCCGCACATTGGTACCAAAATTTAAATTAACTGCACTTCAATTAGCACAAAATACTCACCTCCAAATGTGGCTGGTTGTCCGACTGCTTGTGATCAGACCAAAAGCAAAAAAACTCAAACTCAATCCATTTGAATTGATTGACTGGGCCGGCATTTTTTGCCTTTTGTCAATGAAAGGCCATTAGGCGGTCCGGCCGGGGCGGGGGTCAGCTAATTAAAAGCAAAATATTATTAATAAACACTTTACATAATAACGACTTAATAAACCGCCAGCTCCGACTGACTGTGACCGCCAGTGCGTGCCACGTTGGCGTAATAAATGAATCGTGAAATTCGGACCGGGCCCAAATCGAAATTCATGGCAAAAAACAAATATATATATTATTATATTCGAATATATGTATATTTATATATATATGAAAACTCGCATTAGTCTAATGAGCGAACTGCTTCCAACTGCGCCCCAATGGATTTGCGTGACTTAAGGTTTTTTTCATCCAAACATTTCGAGGCGCTGCAGACCGCTGGGTGGGGGCTTTTAAAATTTGCTCATAATTCGTTTTCTGGTGGGCGGTTTCACAAATTCCATTAGATAACAAACACCGAATTGCTGCACATCGATGGCCTAACTAGTTTAATTATTTTTAAGCCTACAAAAAAATTATTTCTTATTTATTTTACGCCCCTAAAAATAACTTCCCGCAGCCCCTATTAGAAATTTCAAATATTCAAAATGAATAATTGGTTAATTGCTTTTTAGAATTCCTGAGAAAGAAACCTTTGACCATCAGCAGGCAGCGCCAAATTTAACTCCTCGCCCCACCCACTGGGCGAGAAAATTTCTGAAATAAATTTCCATGCAATCGGTATTCATGGAGAGTCGTCTCATTTCCGCGTTACCACAGATTTCAAAGAGCCGCCTTTCAAGTTTGCCGACGTCTTTGTGCACAACGCGGCGTATGCGCACTTTTAATTGCCCCAGCGTGTTGCACATACGCTCCTGCCCACCCCCAGCCCCCCCGCTGCCAATGCCGCCAACTACATATTTTTTTGTTTGTCAAAGAGCAACAGGCGCGGTGGCAATGCCTCTGCAGCAAATTAAAATTGACATTTGAGCAATTTTTTGTTGGTATATTTTTTTGGCCGCGTTGGCAAAGAGCGTTAATTTTAAATCGCCCGTTTTGATGTCGCACCATTTTTGGGAAAAGCCGCCATCTCTCATTCCATGAGCCAATATGATTACGGCCGGATTACTGGCAGCCACCGCCCTGTGGCTGGCAAAGCCTGCGACATCAATGCAGGGGCTCCAAAATGGCAGGGTCCAGTTTTGTGCAACGCAGGAAATAACAGTCATAGTTTGGACTGCCAATAACTGTGGGGACCACTCCATATAAGGCCTAAATATTTGCTAAATCACACGCGCCCAGTGCAGACCGCCGAGAGACAATGCCACTCGCCACACGGCAGTCCAGTTTTTTTTCTGCAAGAGCTTCAATCGCCGACGCAGACGCTTTGGATTTCTTTAGTTCTTTTTTTTTTTTTGGTCACGATTTTAACATTTTTGCCCATGCGAGCGGGCAACCCGAAATTTTCGGCGCTGCCCATTAATTTTCATTGAAAACGTTTTCATATTTTTCCAGCTGGTTGTTGTTGTTGTTGTTGGCTGGCACATTTTCGTAGAGCACAATATTTTCATTGTGGTGTTTTGCCGTATATTTATGTGCCGTAAAAAATGCGATCAAGATTAGGACCAACGACGAGAGGCCCAGCCCGGCAGTCAAGAAGCCATGCCAGCTGCCTGGCCAGCCAGCCAGTTAGCCAGGCAGCGAGCCAGCCAACTGGCTGCTGCCAAATGAACCACACGTAGTGCAACTTCAAGTACATGGGCGAGTCATGTTGCATTGTTTTTGTTTTTCTTCAACTTTGCACTTCAATTTCGGTGGCCGGTGCTGGTGTTGGTGGTGGGCGCAGGCGCAAATTAATGGATTCATTCGACTTTTTGGCAGCCACGCGAAGTTCAATGTTCATGTTTTCAACTTGTTAACGCGTTGCTGCCACCTCCGTGAGATCCATACAAATACAAATCTAATTGAATTTAGCTATTAATTCTCCAATATTTTCTAACGCGCTCAGCGCCAAATCAGGAACCAAGCCGAACGAATCGCACTGAATTCGCTGGCGGACGACGGCAAAGACAAATCGATGGCGCTGGTTTATGGGCGCATTAGAAAAGCCCCGGACCCGCAAATTGGGTTGGGTGTGTTCCAAGGCGAGTTAGCTGCAAAAACAAATGCTAATTATATAACTACGACTACCGGGCGAGTGTACAAGGCGCTCTCATTGATTCTACGGACGCCGAGCCAAACGATCTTAGGGCGAGTCTGTGAACTGGGCAAGGTTACGATTCGGCCAGAGAGTTGGTCCCGGTCGCAGCCGCCGCCACAGCCACAGCCACGCCTATTTAATTGCCACCTCGCATTTGAGTTAACTAACTGTTCATAAATAGTTATGGCATAAACTTACCCACAGAGAGAGACAAATCTCATGGGGCGCAGTCGCGCAGCCCACCAAATTGCCAGCGAAACCCCCAACGAGATCGACCGACCGGCCACTCCACTCCATTTGGCCATTGTTAGCTGCAAAATTTATTTTCCCACTCCGACCCGACATCCAAGCCAAAAGAGACAGCGGGACAGAAACTCGAGCTGAGGCTTTTGGCACCGCCTCGGTTTTGTATTTCTGTTTCTGGGCCTTCTGTCTCATTTGGGGGCCTTTTGCTTTTGCTTTGCGTTTTCTGCACTGCGCTTTGCGTTACGAAAATTAGTTAATTTAGCGCAGTTTGTTTAATTTTAGTGGCGGCTGCAACTCCGACAGCGACTGCCAATTTGATTTGCAGCTAAGCGTTGATTGCTTTATCAAGCGCTAATTTCTGACCATGTCCTTGTAGCCGGCCAATTAGAGGGCCAGGGGTCACCTTTTGTTGTTGCTTTGCCACGTGGTTCGCTCTTCCGGTTTGGATAGACGGCCGTGATCGTCTATGAGAGTCAATCTAGCGATCAATTGATAGCTTTTTTTATGATCAGAAATCCTCCCCAACTTTGGTCTTTTTTGGGGATTCAGGATTTCTTTTAAAAAGCCTATACATTATAAGATCCATGTTAGGAACTTAAATTTATATCTTCTCACTATATTTCCAAGGATGTCATGGCCATCTATAAACTCTTTTGTCTTCCAGCTTTTTGGTAATTTAAATTCTTAGTCATTGAAATGAAGTTAACTTAGATAATTTAAATCGCGGAGTTTCTAACGAATTCCCATTCAATTTTTATCAGCCAAGTAGTTTTCCGTTGGGTGGTTCCCACTCGTTTCGTGGCTTTTACCGCTATGAGTTACATGATCACCCAAATTTGCATGTTTTACATATCGATGGAGACTTTAGGGGATCGTAGATTTACTAATTCCGTTTGGGCCGCGTTGTCTAAAAAGTTTTCCCACTCTAATAAATTTGGAAAAACAGAAATGGAAACCCCAAACTCTCAGGCATAATTCACAATGAGATATGCCGTCCAATTGTCCGCAGTCCGCTGTCTGCTGTCCTCCCATGCGTGTGATCACCGCGGAGTGTGTGTGGGGCGACAGTTCCATTCATGCCACACTCATTCAAAAGGTGTTGCGCCTGCGCGGTTCGTTTATGCAAATTTGAAACTAAACACGCCTAAACTGTCAGTCAGTCAACCATTCATTCAGTCAGTCAGCCAGCCAGCCAGGCCGTCACACAGTCAGAGGGCGTCTAATTGCTTAGCCATCGGCCCGTGTTCGAGTGTTTGAATTTGAGTATTCAAATGCAAACGATGCATAATTGTCATTCAAAATGCGAGTGCCCCAGCCAATTTGCCTTCCATTTGCCAGCCGAACTGGCCATTGTACACAGAGCTGTCCAGCTGTTAACCTGCCCACCAAAGGAAGACCACCCCATCCATCCCACGTTTATTAATGGAATTTCCATAAATTGAGCCACTGAGCTGCCCAGCCACCGATCCTCGATCGCTGGTGCTTGATGGAAATGTGAAACATCAGCACCAACGGATCCGATACCATTTGTCAATCATAAAGCGCATGCAAATCAATCAAGCGAACGGGGCCGCCCGCCCCAATCCACAGAAAGTCCATTCGTCATCTACCTCTGACACTTTTTATTTATGTGGCAACAACTCACGCACACACGCAGCTTTCCATGGAGCTCCGTTGTGCTAATTGCATGGGGTGGGGGGCCTTTTTTATGAGCCTGTTGTTTGTGAGCTGTAAAGATGCGTTGAAAACATTTGTTTTATCTATTTATAGACGATGTCCATCATTATCGAGTGCGCGTGTGACTTAGGGGGGATTTATGAAATCATCATAACAAAAAGTGAATGGGTTTTATGCCAGCTCTCAACGTCGTTGTCGGCCTGCTATCGCTGGACTTATCGATTACAGGTGTGACGATGCTGAGCTACAGAAAATGGATCTTCACCATGCGAGTGGCCGGGGAGGTTCCCAAAGCCTCTCAGAGGGTTTCGTTTTTAATGGCCTACAAGTTTATGGTGGTAATCTGGTCGATTGTTCTCCGAAAAGTGTTGACACTTCGGGTCTTTCCATAAGCCCATTAATGGTCATATATCCGGACATTAAGCTCTTAGTGACTAATCGAATACGACTCAGAAAAGGATTTCCGGAAAGTACTACCAGTTTTTTGAGGACCAAACAGTTCAATAATTATTTGAGTAAACTTGAATTAAAGGTATCCAAGCCGCTAAATGGTAGAATATGCGTAAAGATTTCGATTTAATTGAAAGCCGAACGAGAGAAAGAAAGAGAGCTGCGGAATTGAAGATATCAGTTTATTTTTCAATGGCGTTATCTCAAATTCTATAAGTTGTGTTAAGAATTGGGCCCCCCAGAGTTCTTGAACTCTCGGTTGGGCTGAAATTATCGAACAGTCCAGCAACTTTTCTACCTTTAATTTAAAGACACCTGCAAGACAATATTATCTCCTATCTCTGCAACACTCCCTGAGAGTAAGATATCTGCCGGAAATACATCAGTAGCCGATTAGAAGTCAATCAGAAGGCCCCACCCGCTGGTCACTTCACTTTCGACACTTGGGCCTGTCAACCGAGCCACTCAAATTAAACAGCAGCAGTAAAGTTAACGACAACAACAACATTTATAAAATACAACAATTTGGTCAATTTAGAGCGCTTGGAATAGAAATAAATGTTGAAATTGCAGAAATAAACGCTCGTTTTTATGGCTTTTCAATTGATTTTTTAGTTTGAGGCGCGGGGCAATAAATAAAACTGCATACTGCGTATTATACAATAATAAATCTCGAACAAAAAAAAATAAACAGTCGATTGAAAAACGCCAAAAAATCTAAAGGCTTTCAAGCCAGCACCCCCACCCCGCCCTAACCGACGATACAGTTGCTGCTGCCAGCAGAAACGGCTTCGTGGGGCACGCGCAAAAGCAAAAAGTGGGCGTGCTGCGTGCCGTTGTTGCTGTTGCTGTTGCCGTTGCTGGTGTTGCACTTTGCGCATTAAAATGCCGCGCATGCGTGTATCGATCGCTGCCGGTACAGCAAAGCAGTAAAAGTGTTGCAAACGCCGGCACCGCCATGTCAGAGGATGCCGAGGGACACGGGCGCCCGGACCGCCATATGGGCCGTGGGCAGACATGCCAGCGCCATTGAGCAACCCGCCAGGCAGCCAGCCAGCCAAACATTTTTCCACATAACCCGATCGGTCGACCGACCGTCCTTCCGTCCTCAATTTAATCGCTGGCCTGGCGGCGCTGGGCTCTCATTTCGCGTCATAAATGCCCCACCCAACGCATAAAAAATTTTATCAATTTTCGGCATTGGGCGCTCCCCGCTTTGGCATCCCAAGGAGGCTGCTGCAACCGCAGAGCGCAGTGCTTTTTTATTCATAATAAATTTTATTTAAGTGCATGTTTTTCGCACATTAAAAGCGCATAAATTAATAATCAACACCCGAATGCGTCAACACTTCGACGGCGGCCTTCCGCGCCGCGTCAATTCACCAACCAACTGGCCGCCCCATCACTCATACGCAATGAAGACATTCCAAACCGCCGCCCGCAGACCATCTTTCCCGGCTGGCCATGGGCGTTGGTTTTAAGGAGCCATTGATTGCACAAAATTGATTTTAAGACAGAGCTGTATGAAATTTTCAGCCTTTAATATAAGTCCTCAGAATTACCTGCCGCTGCCACGCTGCCAGCTGTGATCTATGGTAGTCCCCTTTTTCGGGTAAGCCTCTGGCGCGGCCACGCACTGCACTTGCCCCAACCGGACAGCTCTTCTTATCTCTTGGCGTCTTTCTAGTCGCGCAGCCGCACGCAATGGGCGTTGCCGGGCACCTGTTGCCGTTGCCGTTGTTGTTGCTGGTGCTGCGGTTGTTGGTTGAAATCAGAGCAAAGCGAGGCGTTGCCTGTGCGTGTGCTGCTGCCTCCGATGACAGCATCTCGGGCGCTGGAGTTGTGCGTTGGCTTTTAGCCGTTGAACATGTTAATTCGCCGTATGTTGCACCAACCGGCCGATTCACCTGCCGGGCGCCGTTACAAACGACGATGTTGCTGCTGCTGCTGCTCCTTCTTTTTATGTAATTACAAACTAAACACTTTCAGCCTGCCTTGTCGTCCCGCCATCAGCGTCAACGGGGTCTGAGTCGTCAGCCGTCTTTATGTCTAATTAAAATAGCTGGCATACCAGGGCGACTGCTTGTGTCTCTGGGTAGGCCGAGGGGGGGCCAATTGCATCTCTTAGTATTTGTTATTAATTATAACGTTTTTAAAAATGCCCTGCCTCTCTGGTTTGCTTGCAGTTGCGGACCGGGCGTCACTGCCGGGGCATTTCCTGAGCCCGCCGTCTTCCTGCTTCTGAGGTTCGAAGCCGAGGCTGCCAGTGAACTGAGTAAGTCAACTAAACAACCATAAATCTATGCAAAGTTAAATACAAAATAGTATAAATCATTTGACAAAGTAGATTTTAATTGCCAGCCTCGCCGCTCTAGACTATTTTAAATGTAATTTGATTTCGCTAGCCGTAATTTCGTTCAATTTACGGGCAGGGAGGCGGTCTGACTGACCGGCCACAGGGTCGTATGAGTAACGTTTAATTGCCGGCCAAAAGCAATTGGCAAAAAAAGACAGCTAAATGCGGCAAATGGCAGTTAAAAGAATTCCACCTGAAATTGCTCATTACGTGGCCGCCATTCCGCAGAAACAATAACAAGGAATTTTCAAGCCCCAATAATAAAAATAATAATAATTAAAAACCAATTTCGCACCGCGTGCACGCCCCGCGGTCTGCATTTGCTTAGTGGAGCGGCAATAAACGCCCGCCCACTAAAAAAAGGAGCAACAATTAAGGCAACCCGGCCCCGCCCCCGCCGCACCGACCAAGTGTAAAAAACAATGCAGTTAATTATTTTTATGTGATTAATAATTTAGCAATAAAATTCTACGCTGTTCCCCACTTAAATTTACAGCAAAATTTATTTTTTAATTGCCCCCCCAAAAAAAAAACTGCCAAAACGCAAGCAGAACGCGAGGTTTGGAAGTTGCCTCAGTTCTTGGCGAATTAGCAGCCTCGTTGCCGCCGTTGTCGACTGGCAGTTGGCTAACAATTAAGCAATTTTTATAATTACAAACAATGACCAATTTTTCTGACACGCTGACTGGATGGAGAAAAAAAACAGCCGGTAACCAGCAGCTACCACCACCGCGCCTCAACCAAGGAGGTCCGTTGTCTGGACGGCTGCCCCCGGCAACCTGCTCATTCAGGCTAATCAGCTGCCCAAAATCTTGGCACTTTACATAGACGACCATCATGAATTGACCGGCCACAATTCTCGACAGACTTCGATTGGCGGCAGCCCCGCCATGCAAGGTGGCCGGCCAAATTGCCAAATTGCTGAAACCTAACGCCTTTGGGGCGGGACGAGGGCAGTGGTCATTTAATCCAGACAACCGAGCGGGGGGGCTGGGAGGTGGTGATTTCAGGCTCGGGGGTGTCAGTGTTACCACCCACAATTAAATCAAAATGATTGCAAATTAAAGCCAACAAAGAAGACGAGCGAAAACTCCGATTACCCCACCGTGCGAATGTTGCAAGTCCCCACAAACTGGAAGGCGTTGTTGTTGCTGTTGGCCGGCATTTGTTAACTGCGGCAATATTAAACAATAATTGTAAACTGTAAACTGAGCTTAATACGAGTGCATCAAGCCAACCATAGTTTGTGTTTTTTTTGTGTTTGCTTGCGCCACCCGAAAGCGCGGGGTGGCCCCTGCACCGAAAGCGACGTGTAAAATTCATTGAGAAAAAAACACCCTGCCCTGGTGGAGTCAAGAAACTCTGGCAGACTACGTAAAACATACCGCCTTATAATTAGAGCAGAAATTCTGACGTTTCTATTTCAATTTACCAACGGCAAACGCCACGCAAAACTGCCACGCCAAGTGACGTTTTGATTGAGTGATTGGCAACTAGCCGGCCAGTCAGTCAGTCAGGCAGTCAAACAGTCAGTCAGTCAGTCAACGAACCGGCTAGCCAGCCAGCCAGCCAGCAAGTGTTGCCCGCATTGCGGTTGCTATTACAAATTTTTGCATACCGCTGCCGACTTTGCCTGAATGAAAATTATTTCTTAAACTGGCGACTCGAATAGTAGGAAAAAAAACAAAAACCAACAGAAGGGACACCCATCCGACTGTCTGGCCGGCCGTCCACCTTGTCTTTCTGTCCATCTGTCTGCCTGCCCAGCTATCCGAGTATTGTGGGTTGTGAAAGACGCGGTTTCATGTTACACGGCAACTGCGGCTACTGACCACCGTCAGGCCAGCGGTATCACCTGCCGGTCACTCCCATTGTGTTTCGAATCCGGGCAGAAAGAAACCTATGCTTCCATAGGTTGGCTGGTCCAGGTAACCCAAGATCTTTGGAGAAATTTCAATCGCCAGCCAAGCGCATGACTGCCACATGAACATTAGAGGATGCGGGGAGTTGGTTGTTGGCCGGCTGGGCGGGTCGGGTCGGGGCAACATTTTATAATTATCAGAAAACAATTTGCAAAATAGTTGCAGTTGGGCGGCACACCCACCTCGCTGGGTCCCAGACACACATGCGAGTTCCTAGTGGTAATTGCTCCAATTTGAATATATGCGACCGACCCCCGCCCCACCGTTCGACCGACCAACCGGCAACGGCGATAACGACGGCTCACGTAATACAAATCGAATGAGCAGCAAATCGATTAAAATCTAACGCGCCCATTGTTGCTGTCGATGGCGGCGCACGAGCGAGACACCGGCATGTGTCTGGCTGTGTGTGTGTGTGTATTGATTGTGGGTCGGCGGGGCGGGGAACGAGGTCGCCTGCCTGTCTGTCTGTCAGCTGGTCTGGCGGTTTCTGCGTGTGTGTGTGTGTGTCACATGTTTTTGCGGATACTGCCCCAGTCAACGGGGAGCTGCTCAATGTGAAGGTCAGTAGGTGGCAGCCGGCGTTTAGGCCACAACAGCAACAATCAATTAGCTGCCTTAAACGGTAAACGTAATCAATGGCATGTACAGTACTCACTAATCGCAATCGAACCGAACCACTGAACTTAACGCTAATCCATTACCATAACTGAAGAATCGAACTATTTAACACGGGAGACTCTAATCTGCATTCTCTTTCAAAGTCCTGGCTTCAATCAATGGTTCTTTAATTCTCTTAAAATCGAGATCTAGTCTTCTTGAATTCCTGTTCATTTTTTATAAAGAATACAAAGAGACAGAAAGAATTGCGCAACTTTCCGGAAGATCCTTTGCCGATCCATCGACTTCCTAACCTTCGGAAAATGAGGTTCTATAAATAAACAGAACGCCTGGTTTATTTTAGCGGGAGTGTCCTGTAAAATGCTGTAGGTAAATTTATCTGTGTTCAAATAGCTTAAATGGCGGGATCAATGTCGGTTTAGCTAATGGGGAACTCTTTTGACCGTTAATTGCTTTCTTTTCCATTCCGAGACTCCCACGAGCAATTGACCACGAGATTTTGCTCCAATTTTGAGATATTGGCCCCTCCCCCCTAAGCAATTACCCACGACGTTGATGGGGATTTCTATGAAGTTTTTTTTTCAGTTTTTTATACATTTTTTGGCTGGCCAAAGTGACGAGCGTTTGGCGCATGCGTGACAACGATGTCAAAACTCTAAACCAAATCCAAATCAAGAAATTCCAAAATGTTTTGACAGCCTGCATTTGCTGTTTGATCTGCTGTCATGTGATGAGTTCATTAAGTGTACATAATTGAGTATAAAATGCCCGCCAACCCACCAAAAAATATGAAACAAAGTCATGAACGGGCGTTCATTTTGACAGGTCGACAGAGACCAACTCACTGACTGATGGACAATTGTGACTGACTTGGCACTGATGGGTCTTGATGGGGATCTCTCCATAAAAGACGTATGTATGTGTTAAGGTGGGTGTGGGTGTGGGGGTGTAGTCAGCCCATTAAGACTGATGAAATTGATACGAACCGTCAGCAATGAAAGTTGGTCAACCAACGGCGACGATGGCGATGCCGATGGACGCTGGCTTGGCCACTTGGCCACTTCCTGCTTAGTAGCCAGCCGTCTTGAGTTTAATCTCCTCTCAAGCATATTGTATTTTATGCGCTCTATCTAATTAAAATAAGGGCTTGGTTACCGGACTGCCCGCCGCGCTGTGGCCTTGATAAGATGCTTAAACACACACACACCGCATACAAACATTGGCGCTCTGCAAATCGCGTAGCAGGCAAATAAAAAAAAGCTTTCAAAGTGCAGTCGAGTCGAGTGTTGGAGTCTCGGTCGCTCCTTTTATGCCAGAGGCGGCACGAATCTCAACTTTTAGTTGGCATTGTTTTCTTTTCGTTTTATTGTGTGTATTGAATTCCCAAGTGAAATTACTGATATTTGATGCTATTAACACAAATTTAAAGCTGCTGCAACCAAAGTTACTTTGAAGTCAGCGTCCCAGATGCATAGACCCGGCCCAGCCCTAGCCCCAGCCCAACGTTGATGTCTCTCGAAACAGTGGCCATTTGCCATGAATCCCAGAAGATCACCAGACAGCGATATTGATTTTCATGTCCGGTCCCGTCAACGCTGGCACTGACGATGGGCCAGGCCGGCCAGCGCGTGCCTAGGCAAATCAACTGGCTGGAATTGATTGGCGCATGCGCTTGCCAGATGAAATAGATCCGCTTTAATATCGGTAATTAGGACCACACCTTTGGCGACTTGGTTGACTGTGCTCAGAGTGATTTTTATGGTCTGGCTGGTGGTCTCTTTGTGTTCTTTTTTATGGGGAACAACAAACGCCGCGGTTGCCAATGCCGCCCAAAGTCATTCAATTTCAATTTCTGTGTTTTATTGAAACCAATGTATGGGTGTGTGTGTTGGTTATGTAAAATTTCAATCGACCATCTAACGGCGACCTTAAACTTGCCATGCCGCTTTTGTTTAGCTCGAATTTAAATTATTTTCAAGCCCAGACGGCAACTTCTATGCGGCCCACATGGCGTATGTGCAATTAGTTTGATTTTGTTGCCGTTGCTCGCATTGTTGCTGGGGCTCGCTCTCGTGTGCGTCATGTCGTGTGTTGAAAGTTCGTTGTTGTTGCCGCGACTCGCCGTTGTTGTTGCTGCTAAGGCTGTCGTTGCTTCGTTTTCGTGGCCAAGCAGCAGCAGGTGGTCCGCGCTCCGTGCACCGCCGAAAGCTAATTGTGTTTTTCTCACATTTGCAGCTAGCCCGGCTTACACACACACGTAAAACAAACACACAATAAATTGCCTCACAGCGTGCAACGTCATTTCTGCATTTTGCATCTCGGACAGGGCCCCCGGAACCATTTGCCTCTGGTAAATTAAAGCAACTTAGCCAGGTCATTCGGTTGGCTTATGAATTTCCCAATCATATTCAATTTGCCTCAGACTTTTACCCCAGATAGTAAAGAAGAAAAATATAAAATAAAATGAGCACTGGAGATCCCCAAACTGGGAACGAAAACGTCTTGGAAACTACTAACTCGCTCAAATAGTTAACCGTTAGAAAAACCACGGGCAGGGCCAAAGCAGATTCTTGGACTTGGCCCAAGTGCTTCCGAGTCAATTGTTTTCCCATTCAAATTGCTGCTGCCGCCGACCAGCAACAGAGAATCGAGTAGCTGCCGCCAAGCAGTCTGCTAACCGCTTACAACAACAGCAGCAGCAAAAGTAAACGGCTTCGCATTCATTTTAAATGCCGCATTGGCATTGAGCAAACACTTCGCCTCGACGACGGTCGGGGGCCTCCAGCTGAATGACAATATTGTGGGGTCTGCCGAAAGGCAAACAAAACCAAACCGACTCACCAGGCAGCCGCCACTGCCTACCGTGGTACGTCCGAAGACGGGCTACTGTCTCCTTTGTTTACCGCAGCAAATGACACACGGTAAAGTGTTTTTTCGACCCTTGACGGCGGCATTAATGCGTAAAGCAAACTCAGCCACCGTTCGGACCACACGCACAGCCAGCTCTCGGTGACGCCCTCGTCGTCACCCAGCAGATTACATGGAAAATTACGCACGGCACACACACGTGTGCTCCAGCGAAAATTCTCACTTAACCGATATTCCCCCACCCGCTATCCACATTCAGATTTGACGGGCCTCGCCCAATGGCTGCTTTATGGCCGGCCATTGGGCCAAATGTTGTAAATTAATAGGCGAAAATACGTGAAAATTTGCAATCGATGCCGAAAAGGCCCGCCCAGTCACCGCAGTGGCCGCGCGGGCTTGGATTTTCAATCAATTGGCCAACAACGATAAATTGCAGTGCATTAAGTGGAGGTTTTCTTCTTCTACGTCTGCTTCTCTTTGCTGCACTTACCAAACAATAAACATTCGTTTTACTAGCCACAAAAATCAGCGGACAGTGATTTGTTTGGAATTACGAATAGCCAGCCGAAAAAAGGAAACCAAAGCTGTCAATTGGCAATTGCGATTTATGCAGTCGAGAACGGCGATTCAATGCAAAAAAAGGCAGCCCCACGACGATCTGCCTGCCTGCCGTCGTCGCTCGTTCATTATCAATTCCAAGTCCGATTGTCCACCGCCTGCTGTCCGTCCATCCGCCCGGCCTGTCTTTTTGTCGGTTTGGGTGTGACAAGCCCCGGCGATCGCTGTCCTGCCAACACTCGACCGAGTCAATTTTAATTACGTGCCGACCACTGCCACAAATAATGACGTTGGGGTTGCCCAAAAATGGCACAGCCAGCACACCAGATCCGCCGGCCAACAACAGACCCGTAGTCGGACCCGGTCATGCCATGTACAACTGTCGTTTGTCAATTCCGTTTGTCTTTGGCGCCGAATTGTTGTCGCCGCCGCCGCCGCCACCGTTGCTGCTGCTGTGGCACCAGCTTTGCATGACGTCTGCCCCTGCCTCTGCCCCTGCCACACCTACGCATTAAGGAAAAAATGAAGTGTTGAAATGGGCACGGCTATGATTGGCGGTTCCTTCGCTGAGTGGACCGGGTGAGTCCTCGCGCCGGCCAATTCCATTGATTTGTGTGGGAATATGAAGGAAATTATACCGTCAATTTGGTGTGATTAATCAAGCGACTAAATTTCACCTTCTCCCGATGCACGAGCGAGACTGTCCGTCCAACCGACCGACAGCAAGCCTGCTAGCCAGCCGGGCAAATTGAACGCAATTCCGAGGAGAGCCTATGTGGCCATATATGGCCAATAATTCACTCACATAAAATCGGTGCGGCAGGCTAACGGTTTATTAGCATAAATAAAAATAAAATTGATATGTTTGAACTATTTCCTGCAGCAATGCGCGCTACAATTTTCCTACATGACAACGAACAAGCAAAGTCGCTGCAACAACAGCGGCAGCGTCAGCGGCAGCAACATCGACAGCAACCTGCTGCTGGCCCAAACTAACTAAGCAACCGAGATTGTTAAGAGCCGAGTTGTTTCTGCTGCTGCTGCTGCTGCTGCTCTTTTGGTTTTGGTGTTAAAGTTGGTAGCCCAGCTACAAAATGTTGCACTGTCAGCGGCAATCGGGAATCGGGGCGGACATCGCTCGCCTCGCTCGCCGCGCTCTCGGGCGGTACATGCAAATGGCTTTGGCGTGGCTCACATGGGGCGACGAAAAACAACCGTCGTATCTAATGGTTATATAAATTTGGCACTTCACGTTGTACTTGTTGCTGCTGCTGCTGTTGCTGTTGCTGTCGAGTGCTGGTTAGCCTAAACGCTCATTGCAGTGATTTAAAATAATATAGAGAGCCTCTAGCAGGCGGCATCGGCGGAACATATCCTGTCTGTGTCTGGGGCTGTGCTACAGTTAGCGAGGTAGTAGAACAAAAGTGGATATGTCGAGACGATTTATTGCCAGACACCTCACGAAGTGACGTCAATGCCAGACGACGAGTCGAGCTGACAAAGCAAGAGGAGTTTTAGAGCAATTAGAACGCCAGCAGTAAAAGGAAAGAGCTTCCGAAAAAAGTGTGTCCCTCCATGGAAATCATCGCAGACTTCTTAGTTGCTTAGTATTTAGCAATAGAAATGAAATAGTGGATTAGAAAGCATCAACAACTCTGATTATAGGCCATAAATAAATTTCCTACATTAAAAGGGCGTTAAAATATTAATTTAATAAAGGGAAAATCTGGCAAATTTAAATTGCGGTGTCTGCTAACTTTAAAAGCGCTAAGGATATTTAATATTAATAAATATGAACACAGAGAACAATCAAAACTTAAAAATACCCAGGTTTGGGTTTGGTATCGAATTTTGAAAGCCCACCTCTTTGAATTCCAAAGCCAATTGCATATTCGATTACGGTTAACCCCCTCATCAGTGTGGCTGACTCGGTCTCGTGCAGTTGTCACGCCTCCTTTGGCAAAATATTTTGAGTGACATGTAAATTAACCGGGCCGAGTGAAACGCACAGCACGCAAGCCAATTGGTCAAGTCAAGCAACGCCCCTCCTCTCAGCCATGTAATGACCAAAAGTCCGAACCACCAGCGCTCCCCCCACATCTATTTGGGTTCACGCGATAAAGTTATCATTTATGCAAATTCTGTTGACAGTTCGGCAGCTGAGAAATGAAAAACTCAAGTGGCCGTCCATCGACGATGGAGTTCGGCAAATCGTTTGGGATTAAAAGCTGTTAATTTTCATAAATATTCCATGTCCATGCCCGTCGATCAGACGAAGCTGGCAATTCGCGTCGGGCCAAATATACCCTAAGTGGGTTAAAACGAAGGCGTTAACGGAGCTTAAATGATACTAATCTACATCGGGTCATAAAAACGTTGATCTTTTCATATGTAAAACCCCAAAATGAATATTTCATATCCGCACTACGCCCGCCAACCGCCACTCAAACCGAGCTCGGTTCCGAGCGCGCGAGCTCAATGATTCATCCAACAGTAGCGTTCATTACGAGGCTTATGGCGAACTACCAGATCGGTTGGTCATATGCGAATATGCAGTTAACCCATAAATGCCAACCGTAAGCCAAAATGCCCAAATGCTTTATTATTAAAAATTATGGGGAAGCCACGAAGCCGAGCGGCCAGGGGCGGGGCTCACTGCGGATCGCTCGGCCTGGACGCATTCAAAGTGTAATTGATGATGAAAAAAGAGATCAATCATAATAGCCGAACGCATATCAATCACGGCTACGACAAAAAATGTAAACACACACTCGCACACACACGCGACGGTCTTGGAGGGGCGGGGTGGCGTATGCGTAACTTGTGGCAATTTACAGTGTTGGCAGCTCAACTTGTAGCCGAAAGCCACGGCAGCGGCGGCAGTGGCAGCTCATATAACATCAATATTGGCGGTAGCTTGGGCTGCTTAACCTCCAGAGGCGGTTTAAAAATTACCCAGCTTACTGTGCGTATGAGTAATGCGGTCGAAACTGTGCCGCTGCCCGGAATTCCATCGTTCCCTGCCCTCTACACATCGTGGCCGCTTCTCCTGCTTAAAACGAGTTTCAAATTAATTGGCTTTTTTCATAGTTTTGGGTTTTTTTTTTTTGCCAATTTCGAATTTCGTTTCATTTCCACAGTTCAATGAAATTGTTCTACTTCTGAGCGCCCCCGGCCGCCCCGTGGTTCGCCTGTGGGTCAAAAAATGTTTAATAATCAACCGCAAATGGAACTTCAGTCATTTAAATTGGCTTTTTATTACAACAGCAAAACAGTTGACGCCCCGAGACCCAAACGAAAGCCCAAAGATGATGAGATGGCCGGAGACTACCCACGCCGATTTCGACGCGGTCATTCTCTGGCCAATTTCTCTTTGGCCATTTGTTTCATTGTTTGTTTTGATTAATTTTTGTGGGCCAAGCACATTTTGAATTTGATGCTGGCTACTCCAATTTTGCGGTAAAGTTTGAGCTTCCGTTGTTAAACGATTTGAATTAGATTCGATTTTCGGGCGCGGATATTTCGATTTTTTTTGTGAATGAACGACAAATTGGAGCAATGACATGCGAATGGCGGTGGGCTCGGAAATGAATGGAACCGGCAACTTTCATTTGGCCCCAAATGGGTGGAGACTGGTCGATAAATATTTCAAATTGTTCGCCTGTCAATCAGTAGCCAAAATTCCCTCGACTTGACCTGGAAAGCTTAAGCTCCCTGCCCCACCGACTTTTGACACATTTGGAGCGCACAACTCAATTAAAACGACTGCGGTGCTGGCACGTAATTAAAACAACAACAACAGCAGAAACTACAAAGTTGCTGCTCGCTCATTTTTGCGCCAAATACGAGGCGCACAAATGTCAAGCCAAAAACCTTAAACAATAAATCTTTTTTAGCCGTCATTTAATTGCACACACCGACTATGAAGAAGCGGCCGACCAGCAACCCGATCGCTCTAAATAGGAACAAAAAGCACTTGTGCAAGTTGCCGTGTTGCTGGTGCTGTCGGCTGTCGGCTGTCTTGTTTGCCCAGTCAGCGGTGTTGACCTTTATTTCATAGGAAAACGAGCCAGCGAGTCGATGTCTGCATTTGCCGACATTGCCGACTGCAATCGAGAGAAAAGAACCAGTTGTCTGAGCGGCTGGCTCTCTGTCTGACCGTCTGTCTGGCTGTCATTGTTGGTGGTGGTGTTGCTGTAAAGCAAAAAGCCGTTAAAGTCATTTTGCATCATTAGTATGATGTGTGCGCCTGTATTGGTGTTGATTTGTGTCCAACCCGGCCGATTGCCTGGCCGATACTCCGCGCGACCCTCGCCGACACCCCGGCCAATTCCGCACTGTGAGAATTACAAATGCGCATGTAAATAGCATAATGCGCCGCACACTCACACAAGCACACAGATGTACGTGCAGATTTAATTCCCACCTTGACTTTGATAGGCCATGTCTAGGCCATGTTTCTCGTAAATTAGCCATCGTTTTGCCGACCCGGCATATTTTATCGTTAAATGCATCATTAGGTTGTATGATTTACAGGCCGTACAATACCAGCGACACGTGCAAGCTATGTATCCACTTCGGTTGGCCCCGGGGCGGGGGCTCGATCCCCACGAGCTGCTCTGCTCGATGCGGTGGGAATATGGCCAACTTTATAAGCATGCAAATTTTGTTGTTGGCCTGGCCTGGCCGAATGCAATCGACACTCGAACAATTGAAAACGAAACGATTGGCATGCAATTAAAATTAAACAATACATACGCCGCAGTCGTGTGTGTGTGATTGTATGCGTGGTATGTTTGAGTTATTCGCTTGCAGGCCCGAAAGCAATTTAATTAAAAATTTACAATATTACCATAAATTTTAGCCAGCCAGCAAGCCAACTGCGATTTTTGTCTATTTTGTCGAATTGGATTCGCTTTTTCTTCACCTCCGGCAATGGTGGCAACGGCAACGGCGGCGGCAACGGCGACAGCGGCAAGCTGTGGATTCAAATTCAGTCAAAACGAGATCGTTGCAAGTGGCACGCAATGTGGCTACGTGTCCGCCACAGCTCTGTGCCCCGGCTACTGTGCGTCGTCGCTGATGCGTATCGAACTGTTGGTCCAACCAGCAGCCACGGCAGCGGCCGGGGTGGCGGTGGAGGTGGCAGCCTGCAACTGCAACGCCAACTGCAAATTGCATTTATGGCGGGCGCTCAAACGCTTTAAATGAAGTGATTAAAATCTGCCGGCCACTTTTGCCATTTAAGCCCACCGCGCCGCACAGTTACACTTTAGTTGGCCAGTCAACCAGCCAGCCAACCAGTCAGCCAGCCAGCCAATCAGTGGCCATGTGTAGCCTCTTAATTCAATCATTTTTCTCACAGCTTCCACGAGGCCCGCCCGGGGCCTGAATAATGTGCGTACGTTCAGGTGTCTTGCCCGGGGATGACATCATTTGAATGCCTCTCGGTGGCTTCGCCAGGCTGGCTGGTTCCGCATTTACCCACCGCCTTCGCCGCCACGTCCAATTGTGTTGGCCCGATTAGAATAAACAAACAACAAGGCAAATGTCAACATCGGCTTAGGGGCAGTTAATGGTCAACAATGCGAGGAACACCTACAGTTCGACACCCGCGCAATGACAGTCGACACGTGTCATCTCTGAAATTAACTAAACCGTTAATCAAATCCCGCATGGGAAAGTTTCAAATACTTTCAAAGTTTCTTAAACTTTACAGCAGAATCTAGAGCCTGAGAGCTTAATGCATTCAAATTGGCAGATTTTTTAAATATTTTCTAATAAGAAAAAATAGAGTAAGCTGAAAAGCGAGCTCTCTTTATGTTTTCCAATTTCTACAAAAGAAAATTCCGACTCCTTAAGGTGAAAGACCGTACTAGATTCTCCATTAAATCCTTCATTAAGCAATAAGATAATCAAGCGACCCTACATCCTTCCTTATGTTTCCCATCTTTGACGCTTTAGGCCTCCTTAAATGACCCATAAATCCTTCACCTAATGAGCTCAGTTTGAGGCAATTCGAAAAGTGACAATACCCCCTGGGAATTATAGGTGAATTGTTCTCGTTTGCCTCATGGGACACTCATCGATGACCGATCGGTCTATCAATCGATCGATCTATCGATGTCATTGATTTATATCGCTACTTCTTATTCATCACACTGTAGGTGGCCCAGCCAGCCCCTTGCAAGTAGAACAACAGAACTGCCGCCGACTGACGATGGCGTTTACTGGTCCAGCGGCCGGTGGCTTGATCGGCGGTCTCTCGTTAGCTGTTGGCTGTTCTAAATGTCGTGCGTTGGCCACATAAATCACCAAATTCGAAATCGAGAACCAAAGTATCGCTCTCGAGAGTTTAGACAAAGAGTAAATATCAATCGCCTGGTAGCCGAGTTGTCAGCGTTCGGTTTTGAATGCCCCTAATGATTTGTTGGCCTGAACCGGCCGACTGGCTGGCCAAAACGATCAATGGCTACCCAATTTTAGGCCCCGAGCACCATCACTCACACACGGCCTACCGGGGGCTGCCGGGCAGCCAGCCGGCCTACCGCTTGGGGTTTGTTTCATTTTCATTTGGGCCTGGTGGCCGTTGATGTTTTGACTTTTAGATTTTTATGACCGCCTACGCGAAAGTTGCCACTGATTTGTCTTATGTCCGCATAAATCTGTCTTAATTGATTTTAAATTTGAGCATTTTTAGTAGTTGGTTTTCTTCGCGGTGGCGTCAGACGGCGGGCCACGAAATAGCCAACAAAATTAGTCTTCAACATGGTCAAAACATTTAAATTGAAACAAGAAATTATATTTTTCCGCTTTTATGGACTCGCATGGCTAATGAGTCGTATAAAACGAGTCCGCCACTCGTAAGAAAATGAATGAATATGTATGCTCAAATTGTTAATTGAATTAACGAGCCCCAAAAACTTATGTATAATTTATTTTCAAAAGCAAAACACTGAAGCCCCCTAACTTAAATTGATCATAAAATTTTTAACACACAAACACACAAACAAAACACCAGCCAATATGAAAAATTGCTTGCACTCAGCAGCCCCCAACACTCAGGCAGAAGCTAATTTAGGAGATGGTGTCAAATTAAGATTAGATCGTATCTTCGAAGTGCCCAGGCAATTATATGCTTACCTTAATGCTTCAGTAGGCGATCTGATCTGAAATCCAATCGGCTTGCTGGTTAGCCTTCGCTGAAATCTCCTTATCAATGTGGGCCAAATTCTAAGGCAGTTTTAAAGTCTAAGGAAAACAAATTGACAGACTTTTGGAAGGGAGAAACTTGAGAGAATTTGCATTTAAAGCGATGCCATTGAAAGTCTTATGTTTTGAGGTTCGTTTTCACCCAACTAAGTAATCCGGAATACACCTATTCACAGCTATCTGAGCAACACTAAGCGCTACTAAGTTGGCCATAATGCGGAGCTGATGAATTTTACACCTCTCGACGGGCTAAGAGTCCGGTGTTTTTGCCAATCTGATGGACAATGACAACAATGCAGAGGAAGTAGGCGGTAGTTTCGATTTCTCGAAGAGGCTCCGATTGTACGCCCATTGAGGATTGTATAAAATGGCAATAGAAAAATCGTAAAACTTCAGCCTCAACTTTCATTTCACACGAGGGTTAAATGAAAAATTCGTAGGATATAAAAAGTTCTCAGTTTGTTTGTCACTCGATTCAGATGTAAATGAACTTACGGTAGTTTATTTATTTGTTGTTTTTTTTTTAAAGCAAAATTAATAATTTATATTTATTTATTTAAATGTCGACGGCGCGGCAGTGTCGACATTTTAAGCAGCAAATTATCACCCAAAATTGCGCTATAAATTTTGATGTCTCAAAAAAATCTGAAAATTATTAACAGACACCAGCAACAACAACAACAACAACAATGTGGAAAAAACTCAAGTTCATAATTTTGTGCAGCATTTAAGTCGGGGAATTCGTAGCGGAGCACCGACCGGGGTCTGGCGATTATGAGAAAGACAAGCCATCCTCGGATCGACGTACGTTTAATGGTGCGATTTATTTACCGATTTTAATGCAAAGCCCAACAATACGAACCACCGACAACAACAGCGGCAGCCACTCCATCGATATCGGAAGATCTTTACGATTATGTTCGGCATTATAGCTGCTATAGAGGTCCATTTGTTGCTGTTGTTGTTGGTCATACTTACATTTGCGGCTTGTCATTGCTTTTATTAAAAACAAATCGTAAAAAATCGTAGGGCAAATATTTGGCTGCCTGGTATTTCCAAATCGAGGCCCAGTGGCAATGCCAGTTGTCTGGGTTTTTTTTTTAGGTGTGTCCCTCGCTGTGGAAGGGTCCTAAGCCGCCGTAGACCGATAGACCGATAGAAAACAACAGAAAAATAGAGTAAATTATTGAATGCGTTGAATATGTGGAGCAGTTTGATTTGTAAAGAAAACAAAACCCCTCCAACCAACGTCGGCCAGACAATAAATTAGGTGAGGCGGGAACGGACGGTCGGTCATTGGCGCTGGCTACTTAAATAAACAGCGTGCCGCATAATGAAATATAGCGGCATCGAGTTAACAAAATAAACTACTTTTCGAGATATTTTAATCATAAGAACAACAAAAACAACAACGGCAGCAGTCTGACCCGGGCCCACAATAGAAACCCAGACAGAAGCTTTTGTCCGAAATGTCAGAGTTAATAAAGGCGCAAAAATTTATTTTAAACGTTTTTTAATGACGTCGCTTTTGCGTCTGCCTGTGATTGCGGGCCCAAAACTTGGGCAATTTGACTGAGCCACGCAATTCATGTACCAATTCCCCGCCTGCCCGCCTTCCCTACCTAAACTTCTATTGTTTCGACAGTTCTCCCCCTGACTGGGGCCTTTTAAATTAGACAAAAAGCCACGCACGGCGCCGAAACCGAAGCCGTCGTCGAGACATCGAAATCGACACCACCAACACCGCCGCCACCAACACAGACACCTACAACATCGCATCACGTACAAATTTAGTATGCACGATTTTGCACTATTTTGATATTTATCCAACACCTGCGCAGAAAAGTGCCTAGATAGATGGATGGTTAGATGGAGATGAAGATGGAGATGAGGCTGAATCCATTTCGGCTCCTCAGCCTCGCTCGATGTCTGTGTCTGGGAGGCGAGTGCGAGTGCGGCTGCCGATGCGCATGAAAAGCATGAAAGCCTACTTTTGCCACATCTTCTTTGTGTGTGTTTGGTGTGTGTGTGTGTGTGTTAGTGCTGCTGCCAACTCGTACGATATTCAAATTTCAACCAAAATTGACACTGCGAGCCGCTCGCCTGGGAACCATCCAAAAGTGCATCTAAAAAGCTTGGATATTTACGATCTGCAGCTGCCTGGCTAACAGCATAAAACAGTTTAAACTATTGCCAAAATGGAATATGATGTAATAAAAAAAACCTCAATACTGATGCTGCACTTTTTCTTGTTCGTACCGCAGTCACACTTGCGGCTGCTGGCATTTTAGAGAAACCTAGAAAAAATACCATCCAACCGACCGATCTGTCGAACAAAAAGCAAAATTAAGCTAAAAGCACGACATATCCGCTTTAATCAACCACCCGCTACCAGCTGGCAACTCTATTTTCAGACACATGACAAGGCCTCCCCCACCTAATATCGAATTATGGATGCTCTTACTGAGTTAAATTTCAAAGAATTCATTCTCAGAGAAACCGTCGTGATTCTTTGCAAGAACTTTAAATATCAGGGCAACGATAATTAGAAAATTAACAATGTTGCTAAAAGAATATTGAACTGAATCCTTTTTGCTTTCGTGTGGCCTTAATTTACTAGCAAATTATCCAAATATTTGCCATAGGCCTACAATCCAGAAAGGGTATAAAAACATAAAAATAACCTTTAAAAAAGAAACTAGCGGTCCCCTTTCATGGCAAAGCGAAAATTCCAGGCAAAAGAAACTAATAAACTCCAGCGGTAAGGCAACAACACCAACAACATTGCCAGCAACACCACCGACAGCTTCATCTTTATAGACCCACCGACCGACCGAGCGACCGACCAACCGATCATAAGCATTATGATTGCCTTCAATAAATTGCAAATAATTTCGACCTGATTTCGCTATGCGGTACACCAAACGCCACACGGTCACGGACACCGTTTCATATGCCACCCGCACTCCTGCCGCCCACGTTCCGTGCTAACCCAAACGCCCCCCGTGGCGACGCCTTGGCTTGCAGCGGCCGCAAATAATAGCGCTGCGTGATATAATTTGGAGATATAGACAACTGAACAAAAGGAGAGCATAGCTCAGGAGACGGAACGGGACGTGGCGGGCCGGTCGTTGGGCGCTGCGGTTCTGACCAACTGGCACACATGTGGGGTGGCAGCTGGAAAAGCCCGCAAAAATGAAAAGAAGTTGAGGCGGCGCGACTGGGAGGTAATTCGGCAGGGGGCATTGAAAATTAGGCGCATGCGGCTATAAATTTTCATTGGTCTTGCTCGATTTTTTTTTCTCCTTTTTAATTAAAACGCTATCAAATGTCAAGTTTACAAAAGCAAACAAAAAACCTGAGCGCGGCGGGCCAGATTTTCAGGTGGCCGGTTGGTCGGCCGGCCGGCCAGTCGGCCGTTTGGAGGGACGGCTGCTCAGCCGGCTGCTTGAGCAAGCGCCAGCTGAAACCAAAACAAACACTTGTCACTTTGACAGGCCAAACAAAGCGTGACAGACGTACGCGGACATACAAAACAACAGCAACAGCAACGGCAATGGCAACAACAACAACAACAGCAGCAGCAACAGCAGCGGCAGCAGCGACAGCGACAGCAACGAGACAACACAAAACGATCCGCTGTCCGTTGTCCGAATGTCCTCACTCCACACAGACACTGGGGCAGCACGCACTGCTCGCGATCCCCTCCTTCCTGCACCATTCGACTGCGGGAAGTGGTTGCCTGCATTTGCCTGTCTTTTGATTTGAATTTGAATTTGGGGATTTTGATTGTAAGCCTTTGAGTGTGCCAGTGTGTGTGCAACGCCCCCTTACACATGCCGCAGTTTAATGTGGGCATTTTGGACAAGTTTAAGTAATTGCGCGCGTGCGTGGTGGCAGCCGCTGCCAACAACAATTGAACGGAAGGGGACAACAACGGACAATAGACGGCAGCCCGGCCCACCCGATTTGCCTCAATGATGTTGTCGTTGTTGCTGCTGCCGCCGTTGATAGTTCAGCCGCGATAAGCAGCCTGTGGCCCAAGCAGCTTTGTGGCAATTGTCTTGCCGTGCGACATGTCAGCCGGGCTCTTTCGAGAGCGCCCAATGGACACTTGTTGTGTCTGCTCAAAGCTTTGAACATAATAGCCCCGAGATAAGATAGTAATGGGCCCATAAATCATTGGCCTAGCGTTTATGATTTGTTTGCCTGGGCGGCTCTCTGGCAGCGCCACTTCCGTAAAATACCGAAACGGCCTCCCCAAAAAAAAATATAAAAACTGCCAAGTAAGCGATTTTAAGAAGCACTTTTCGCTTTGTGCTAAACACTCTACGCTCACGCGGCCGGATGGACAGATGGTTGGACTTACCAAACATCCGCCAAGTGAAAAGTTCATTTCCAAGCTAAATAAACAAAACGAAGAAGCCGCTGAATCTTTTATTTCCATAACGAGAGTTAGCTACTCTTTCGAGAACCAATGATATTAATAAATGGGAATAGAATCTATTTTAATATAAAGTTTATCTCGAACAATAATGGGAATTAAATGCCCAACGAATTATGAGTAAGGCAGCTCGCCTTTAGCCTAAAACAAATGCTAGCTCGACAATTTTTCAATAATCTTCATAATCTATTAAAAACAAGTAAACAATATTGTTTGAATAAATAATTTGGAGGGGCTCAAAATAAATTTAATTTCTTATTCATTCCATGCCAGGCAGTCTAGAAATCCCAGGCATTTAATTTATTAAAATCCGTTGGGGCCTATAAAAATATCTCCTCGATTTTGTATTTTAATATCCCAAAAAGTTTGGCTAAATTTAAATGCTTAAAAATGAATTTGAATGAAAAATTTCTTTGGAGGGGCTGCCAGTCGGTCTGTCCCTGTGGGCAACTGGTGAGTCTGGCGGGGGAAAGTGTATCGCGACTCATTTTCTTGGCCGGGGCATAATGAATGTGCAACTTTTTGCCGCCATCATCTCGCTGGGCTGGAATGCGCTTCCTGCACTGATTTCTAGCAGAAAAATGCTGAGAGCCCGTGGAAAAAACAATCTTTTTTTGGTTTATTATTTATTGATATTTATGCGGCGTTTTTATGTGCGTCGTGCCGACACCATGCCACCGTCGCGGTAGTGCTGACGGTGCCTCCAGTGGCGGTGGTGGTGGTGGCGGTGGCGGCGACGGCGGCGGTAGTAGAAAAATGCGCGGTATACAAATTTCTTACACTGTAATATGATTGATTGCCCCGTTGACCTGGAAACGTAGACGACCAGTGCCCCAAACTAATAGTTACACTTTTTAACAATGAGAGACGGCGAGGAGAACCGAATGGAGCGGTTCCTAATACTCGGGGAAAATGAAAAGCACAGACACACACACAGTGGGGCATTGATGCAAAATGGGTCAAGCGGGGCGGTCGATCATTTGACCGACCAGCGATCGACATACCAAAAATGCCACTTCAAGTCCACGGCGGCGGCTGTCCTGAGTGGGCGCTGGAAGCCTTAGACTGGCATTTCAGGTTGGCCGTCCGTCCCACCAGTAGCCGTCGCGTCGGCCGCCTCGCCAAATATGTGGCAAGTGTGTGCGAGCGGCGTGTGGGAGCCATGACGTGGCGCTATTTGAAGACGGACAGAGAGTTGACGAAAGCGACCGGCCGGCCAGCCAACCGCCGGCCAGTTAATGAGCCGCCCCTTTTGTTATTCTTATTACCGCCGCCGCCACAGTTTTCACTTTTCTGGGGCTCCGCTTGTCATGCCAGCTGCCGGTTGATTTCATTTTCTCCCTATCCGTGGCAGAGAGGGGAGGAAAACTCCCAGGCGTTTGGGGTAATTAAACCACCGTTAATATATTGGAAACAGCACGACCTGGCCACCGCATGCTTGGTGTCAAATGGGACATTCAAACTGAAATTATTAAAAATGCATAAAAATCAAAAATACCACAAATTGAAAAAGTTGCCAGAGGGCGGCAGAGCGCAGCCAGAACGAACGGCAGTTTAAATGCGCTGTAAAATGCAAATGAGCTGGCTTAGTGCAATAAACCGAGAGATACAGTCGATTGTCTAATAAGCCAACCACCGCCCCATGGTCAATACGAAATGTAGCGTTAAGTGTTCAAAGCCCAGCAAACGGCATTAAGCCATAAAAGACCCACAAAGTTCCCTCAAGGAGGCAGAGAAAGAGGCTGGAGGGCGGGGTCACGTTTGCCGCTCTCACTTGACGGACACAGTGGGTCAAAATGCATATTGATTGACGTGAAAATGTTTAAAGTGGAGCAACGCTCGGCTGGCTGTCTTTCGGCCCGCTGTTGCCGCAGCCTCAGCCGCCGCCGCCGCCGTGGCAGGTGCAGGCAGGGCCCACCAGCCGTGGCGACGGGCGCGTTGCGCTCAATGGCCCGACCGATGGAGTTCGTGTGATATGACAGCTTAGCCGAGGGGTTTCCAAAGGGCCCACCGAGCAGACAGAATCGTAAATTGGAAATCATTGACTAAAAGCTTTTGATAAACATTTTACGGAACTCGGACTCCATCAATGGGCGTTAAATTGGCCGACAAACGAGAAACCGTCAATGGAACCAGCAAGAGCAGCTGCCGTCGCTTCCGTGAGAAACTGGCTCAAGATTCTTACAAATTTCGAAAGTCTGTGCAGCCTGCCGCCGCCACACCTCTACCTAGTTTGCCTGAAAAGGTCAAAAGGTTTCGGCCAAAAATTTGCACAGCCTTACAAACTTTACAGCCTTCATTCATAAAAATCCGATCCATAAACTTAATCAGTTTACGGCCGGACCAACAAAATGTTGACAGTTTTATTGGGTACACGTTGGCGTTCAAGGCTCATTGTTTGGGCTCACATAGACCCCACAAAACCCACCTGCCTCCTTCCGCCCGCTCTGGCCATTGTCATTGCACTGGACGATGGGCTGGGGTGTCGTCGCCATTGGCGTCGACGATGTATGCAAATCCCCAACAATCTCCGTCGAAAACTGAGGTGTATTTATTGGGTGGGCTGTTACAAAAGCTCCAACCTCTTCTTTGATGCGCACACAAACACACTCGCACGCATGCCGGCTAATCGAGAGAAAAGGAAGAAGATCACAAAGTCAAATCACGTCGAATCGGTTGTCACACACAAAAGACTTAGGCAACGAACTTGTGGCCGATCGACTCGGCCACACATAAAAATAATTGACAAATATATTAAGAGCATAAATCAGAATGGCTAATAGAGCGCGAAGAGCGCGACTAGCCAACGCCGAATATTTTCATTGATTTTTCGTCGGGCGCGCTGCCGGCGTCGCCGCAGACGTCGCCGTCGCCCGATGACTCCCAAAAAAAGCCAAGCAACTTTTATTATCATTTACCGCTCGTCCGAGAGCCGCACACATACACACGCACACACACACTGCCACTCATGACGGAGAGTAACAAAATCTTAAAGCGATCGCTGAGAGCGTGACGGCAACGCCAGCAGCGACGACAGCAGCGCCGACCGCTGCCAACCGCTGCTGCCGCCGCCGGCCAGCAACTTCTTGGACATGCCCGCCTGGCGAGCCGTCAGAGCCAAGATTTAGTTCAGTTTCAAGTGTCTGAGCGTTGCGTGCGCCACGTCCAGCGTAGTCAGCGGAGAGTCAAGCGTTTAACGTTGTCGACGTTGTTGCCGACGATCGGTTGGTTGTTGTCGTTGCGTTCCGTCGCGAAGCGTCGCACTTCCGTAAAGTTCAGGTTGCCGTCGGATTGGTCAGCGCCAAATTTAGCCGAGATTCCTGTCGCCCACCAGCAGCGGCAGCGGAAACAGCCAGCGGAAATTGCGGCTGGACGGTTTGATGATAACGCTTAACCTGTTGCTTTTGTTGCTGTTGCTGTTGTTGTTGTTGCCGTTGGTCTCTCTGTTTTTTAATTAACGAGCTTCCCGGCCAACTCGGCGGCGTCAAGCGTGAGCGCGCGCGCGAGTTTTTCGCACAGGAAAAAAAAAGCCGAGAAGGAAAATTAATTTTTTTCTGAATTTTAATGAGATCAACGCAAAGTTTATAATACAGAAAAATTAGCTGTGGAAATTTATGATTGCCGCCGACGGCCAGTGAATAGAATTAGTGTCTGTGAGTCCCCCCTCCCCACTTACTAGAGTGGCCCGGTGGCCAATTGGAAGCCATAAATAATACCCTCATAAAGAGTCCGAATAGCTGGCATGTGAATTTTTATGTTGCCCAAAAATTAAAATCAAGTGTGAGTGCAATAAAAACCAAGCCCCACCCAAGAGCTTAGCGGGCTACCAGATTTGAAATCGCCCATAACTAAGGAGCTGGTGCTACCTCAATGGATTTATTAGGACACTAAAATTGGATTAACTTCGATCGTAACCGACAGACCGACTGGTAAGTGCAGTTAACTAACTGACTTCCCAGAAAGCTCTGCTCTCAGCTCGCCTCTGGTGTGGTCCATTAAACCCGGCCAAGCGTCTGTTTTATGATTAGACAAATGAATTCTTTTATATATTTTTTCTCTCTCTGCCGAAATTTGGCAAATGGCTATGAATTTTTTTATAGTTTGCAATAAAAATATAATTTTTCGTATATTTCCAAAGCGCGGAGACAAAGATCCAAACGGCAAGTCGGGGCAGGCGCGCCGCTTATCGGCCGGCCAGGCATAAATTTGATTTCATCTAGTGTTTTATGCATATCAAATGCCGTGACGCAAACACCCCCTCCCCCTGCCCTATGAACGAACTCATCTATTCAGAACACAAATTTAGTATTTGAGGTAAAGATAGAAATCCAAAAAGCCAAGCCGTAACCGAAACCAAAACCAAAAATCAATACCGACTCCGTCGGACGAAACCCGTCTTGGCAACGA
Source organism: Lissocephala sabroskyi (assembly GCA_037075105.1). NCBI lineage: Eukaryota > Metazoa > Arthropoda > Insecta > Diptera > Drosophilidae > Lissocephala > Lissocephala sabroskyi. The sequence continues at coordinate 13,129 of JBAMCP010000417.1, read as the reverse complement.
CGAGAAACTCCAACTGCGGCGGCGCCTGTACGACAAATTAGTCACTCGGAGTGTAAGCGGCCAGCTCGCAATAATTACACACTAATTTAGCGTATAATTAGCTAATTAGAACTGCGTAGCAAAACCTAGAAAACCGCAGAGAAGCGAACAACGCAAATCTTCCGGCAACACCTTCCGTGCAAAAAGCTCGCCCCAGCTCGACAGCGAAAAAATCACTTTGTGCATATCGAAAAATTGGCAAACGAAAGAAAACGGCCAACTGGGGCCCTTGACAAGTCGCTACAGAAAACGATTAATCAATTTATTTTGGCCACAAACCCTCGACCTCTTGGTCTTTGGTTCTTGTTTTGCTGTAAATAATAATGACTTCATAATTGAAATTTTTGCGAAGCCAAATAGTATGTAAAAATGTGTGGAAGAAAGTTTGGGGCTTCTGATAAAAATGCACGAAAATACAAAAGCGCAGCTGTCCCCGCACAGCACTAATAAATAAGCAATGAATATTTAACTTTTTTTTATACTTAAATTGAATAAATAAATAATTAAAATTTTATTATACAAATGATAAGCAAGCCGACACAACAGGTGAAAAATATTCGACTCCCTCAAGAATATGATTCCCTCTCTGCTTCTCATCGGCCTGTCAGATTTGCCGTTCTGATCTTCCCAAAATAAATCAAAAGTTCGCGGCTCGCACTTGGCAGCCGAACTGGCAATCCAAAGACTTAGGCAACGAACTTACAACGGCATTTTGGCATTTCGGCATTCGGGTTTTTGGGGGTTCCATTTTTATTCAAATGAAGATTGGCTGGAAGAAGGCTTTTCACAAATCGACGTGTCAGATAAGCGAGTAATGTGACTTAGTGTCATCGAAAGGGAAACAAAAGATTCAGCCAACAAAGTCGCTGTCATCGCCACTTGCTAATGAGCCAGCTGATCCGCCAAGTTCAATAGGATAATTAAAGACCCATCAGGGGGCCTTCGAGAACCCAAAACAAAACTCATTAATCTTGACCGCAACTCCCCACAGATCCCAAGAAATTATTCAAAAAATCTAGATCAAGTCATAAGGTCAGCGGAACTATAACTCCCGATTCTGTCAAGGTGACAAAGCCAAAGTCTTACTCGCCTGAGCTGGCCGGCGGGCAAAGGAAAATTCATTACTCAAACGACGGCAACAACAATGCCAGCTAAGCTGACAATAGCACTTAAAACAAACAACAACATTTACCACCGCCCAAGCGGTGGAAGGCGGAGGGAATAGGAAAATTTATTGTGGTAAAAATGAAGTTTGAAGTACATAAATAAATAAATAAAGCAATGAAAATCAAACAGCAAAAGTTCTCAGCGCCACGGCAACGGCAACAACAACAACAACAGCAACAACGGCAACGACAACAAATAATTTATGACACATGACGTTGTGGAGTGTTCACAGACCACGATGTGGCTGCGGTGGTGGTGGTGGTGGTTGCTGCCGCGACTGAAGTGTAACTTCCCACTGACCCAATTTACAAGCACTTAATGCCAAAAAGGAGAAGTTGTAGAAGAAATAAACAAAGACGAAAGCCAACCAGCCAGCCATCCAACAACGAACTGTGGCGGCGACTCGCTTGGTAATGCATATCAAATAAAATTAAAGCCCGGCAACAACAGCGGCCGGCAATAGCGACACCAACAATGCGTGCCCTGCCACCGGCAACGACAGCAACAAGACGACAAAAATTATGACCAAAATAGAGAGCAAACACACACATACTCACACCCGCACTCACAATGATGGCAACATAAAAAAATTTAAATTAAAAGCCAAAAACTCCCACACGAATAAAAAAAGCCAGCAGCAACAACAACAGCAGCGCACGCAAGGAAAGAAACTCGGGTGGCTCCGTGAAAAAGGTCTGTCAAAATTAAATCATTTCGGTGGCAAACAACATAAACCGATGGTTAAAAGTTGATAATGACGACGCTTGGATAACGCTCGTTATTACCCCAACAACAACAACATGCGAACCTTTCGGCCTTCCGCTCAATGCGGAGGCGGTGCTAGTGCCGGTGGCAGAGAAGTCGATGCGAAAGTGAAAAGAACCACTAAACGCCCGATGAGATTGCGGAGCCCGGCAGCAGTTCAGCTCGCTTCCGGTTCCATTTTAGTGAAATTTTCTTCACACCCCGCGGCCGAATTTATGTGAGAAACCAACAAACAGCCAGCCACCTTCCCCATACCCACCAATTCCCATCCGCTTAGAAAATTATGAGCGAAGGCCACAAATTTGCATGCGAACAGCCTTCGGGCGAGAAACCGCCACGCTATCATCAAAGAAAGTCACTGCCAAATTATCAATTGGATGGATGTCACAGCGAGCGACGTCCATCGCTGTTGTCGATTGTCAAATTAACAGTTTCCATTCGGCTGTTGTTTGAGCGAATTAGCCAAATATTTGTGGCGTGGCAATGACCGTTCGAGATGCTCAAATCCCCACTCGAGTGTGTGGAGTAAGCGCACGAAAACATCGATTGAAAGCGTAGTCAGCTGAAAATGCAAATCGGCAGGCAACAATCGAACATCTAAACTGCAAGTAGAGCCAAACATCTCAAACAACTGGCCAGCGATCAGGTGGTGAAGCGGTGGGACGGTGAGCGATCTGAAGAGCCAAGTGATGCTCGGTCAGGAAGCTTGTGGCAGCCGCGACGTGCAGCTGTGCAACAGGCAAGTGGAGACGCGAATAGAACAAGTGCATCTGCAAGCCGAAGAGTAGGAAATAAAAGCAAAACATTGCAATCTCTTGCTTGATTTTTATTGACACAACTCGTTGGCTGTCTGACTGCCTGGCCTGGCACACATTTTGCATATTTTATGAGTTCGTGTCGTTGATGTGCCCCCGTCGACGAGGCTTGTGCAACCAACCAGCCTGCTAGCCTGCTGGCCTGCCTGCCTCTCTTTTAAGCCTTTTTGCATAATTATTGTGGTGGCGGTACCGGTGGCGGGGGCGCCGCGGCAGTGGTGATGGTGAATTTAAATTCTATAGACCTACAGATGCACTGAACCAGCTACCGATACCGATACTTTGATAGTTTAATGGCCAGGCGGCGATCTTATGGCCATCTTGACCCACTTGCTGGCACACATCTACACAATATAAAATCGTAGAGGGATAAGGGAGGAGGGTGGAGGGGATGCTCGTATAAATCAAGAACAAGTCATTAAAGTCGAACTACCAGACGATCAGCAAATGAGTTTCCAGAGGAGAGGATTTCGCTTGTTAACATTAATAATCATGTGTAATTTCTGGCCGAAGAGTGTGGTGTGTGTGTGTGTGTGAGTGAATAGGGGGAGGGGTGGAAAACTAATTACAACATTTTTCACCTATGTAAACATTCATTCATGATAAAAACCCAGCGACCACCGACCCCCCATAATAATGTAAATGAAGGAGAGAAGACCCAGCAGCAAGCAAGAGGCCGACTCACTTTGAAGATCTTCCGCATCGTTTGGCCGGCGTTTCTCTATTTTGTTGTTAATTTCTGTTCATTAAGACAGAAAATAACCACACACACACCAACAATCGCACACCACTATAAAATTAATTAAACATTTATCAAAATCAACGGCTTCGCCAGAGCACTGAAGACGCCGCCAAACTTTGCGCTCGGTTGACAGTCGATGGATCTCAGGCAAACAATTAAAAATAAAGAAAAATTTAAGGTTTCATTTCACGCCTTCCATTGTCCAGTGGTTGTGGTGGCTTATTAACCGCGGCGGCTGGTCAAAGTGTGCCGCTGTAGGGGGGGAAACACAGCCTGAAACTTAAGCCCCAAACAAAAAAATTCACATACCTCGAGAGGCCGAGCGGATTCGGTTGGCAATGGACATCAGTTGGCTGTCGTTTCGAAATGAAAAATGCTCAGCACATAAAACCCCAGAGATGACAAAGAAGAAACACTCCAATGTCTCTCATACGTTCAGCGTTCTTCGTTTCGTGGAGACCTCGAAACGCGACGACTCGCCGGACAGGCGGCAGGCTGGCGCGTTGGCTTGTGTGTGGCAAGTTCGGATCGGATCGGATCGGATCGGTATCGCTGACTTGCCCCAGCACTTGAACTGCACTTGAGTGTTGTAAATATTTCTGAAAAGCGTCTTTTATTTTTCGGCCAATCGATTTGAGCAGACAGTCGACAGTCTGTCAGGCAGGAAGGAGGCAGTCAGTCGGTCCGATGAAACGAATCTCGAATGCCCTCGAAGTGGGCATGCGTGGCAGTTAAACGACAGCAAGCCAAACGAAATCGAAAACCGAAAACCAAAAACCGACAACGAATACCAACATCAAATCGCATTGATAAGGATGATGGAGGGAATTTCTGCCTGACTAATCCAATTGAACTCATCTCATCAGCCCGAAAGCAGAAAAGAAATCTCCAAATTTATTTCATTCGACATTTTATTGTAACTCATTTTTTGTTGTTGCCGTTTTTGCTGCTGCCTTCAATGTTGATTTTATTTCGGCAATTTGGGTTACATGCCCGCTGCCGATGCCGATGCTGTCTCAAAAATTATCTCGCACTTATATTCACGCTTAATTGGCATTTTTTATGAAACCGAATGGAGCGACCGACCGGCCGACCGACCGACCCCGGCAAACATGCGAATCTCGGGGCTTTGAGGCTCCTTTTACAGAGTTTGGGGCGACGGACGGCCGGTGGCGGGGCAGTGGGACGGCGGCAATGACACTGGCACTCAAAATCAAAAAGAAAATCAATTTAATGAGCAAAACATGTAATAAATTACATCTCGCGAAATCGAATATTGCCAGACCGGCAGTAAATTCGGTTGTATTTCATTTTTTTGTTTATTCGTCTTTATTCTTGAAATTTTCCTTCAATAATTTTTATGGCGAAATTGGGTCAGCAAACAACAGGGATTGTTTGGTGGTCGCACAGTGGGCCGATTTTTGGTAGCAGGAAATACGCAATTCGGATTTTATGATTTTCGATTTGGGTTTTTTTGTTTTCCTTTTTTTTTATTAATTTGATTTAGAAATAAATTATTTTTATTTCTGCCGCCGAAACAGGTTCCTTTTTTCTGTCTTGACCTTTCGGTTTTATTTTATTTTTCTCCTTCTCGTCAATTTATTCATGATTCTTAAAGTATTCGTTTTCGATTTTGTGTTCTTCTTTCAGTGAAAAATGATTAACAATTTGTCGCTGCGTCTCTTCAAGCCGCTGCCTTAAACTAGAGCAACACCAACAACAACGACAGATCATCCCAAAACAAAAAATGTAAGTGGATTTGTTTATTTCGAAAAAAAAAACAAATACCAAGATCTGAATCCCATTGGTGAGCCAATTTAATTGCCATAAATCGTATCAAATCGAATCGAATCGGATTGAGGCTGCTCTTGGGTCCGGTTTGGGGCTCTGGGGGCAGCCACATCCGTGCTAATCAAAATGACTGATGAGCCTGGTTATCTGGTTAGTGGGTTGATCGTGGGGGTGTCCACCGTCTTCCTCCCGTCCGCCGCGTTGGTAGCTGTATGGAAATTCGTTTTGATTTTAAATGCAAATCGAATTTGAAGCCGCCTCGTCCACTTGAAACCCGTATATAAAATTTAGTCTAATGCCCTGCTCTGTTTTTATATACACAAACTAAATAATTTCTCGAATCGATTTCCATCCGTCTGAGCGCCCCGCTGAGTTCGCTTCCCTTGAGAAACCCGTTCTATGCATTTGCGTGGAATGCCCAGAAGGAAGGCCGAGGAGAGGGCGACACGACAGCCACTAATGAATGAGTTCCGACTCCGGTATTTGGGTATTTAAGTCTGCGGATCATTGACAAATTGGAAAACAAAAGTGAGATCACAGTGGCCACGTTGGGCACTCAACGCGGTCAAGTTGTGGCCGCGTCTCGTTCACCATTGGGCATTTCATTAGCCAACTTACACGAAGAACGCGCTACTGGAAAGCACTTGTCCCAGCGACAGGCTGTCAGGGGCTGTAGGTCCTCCGTGTCTTCCCCTTTGTGAACGTCGTTTAATAAAGTCTGCAAGTGGTGCATAAAAATTTGTCACATAAATTACAATTTGCGTGCCAGTCGGCAGAACAGACGGGCGACAGAACGAACATTCGCCTGGCGTCTTGCCCGTGAATTTGTACGATTCCCCGACCGGGGACGACCCTAATTGCCTTTGAGTGTTGTCCCAAAGCGCCGAGCACTAATTGTCCGAACAACTCTATTTTGCATATGCGCCACAGACACCAGCGTTCAACGTGCAGAGTCTGCCATCCGCTGGCAACTGGACATAGACTGGCAAAGATGCCTGGACGGGTTGGTTGGCGGCCACAGGATCCGTTAGAGCGTTTTGGCAGCATTCCCGGCAATTAGCCTGGCAGCAAATTCAATCCGCTGACAGCAGCCAGCGAAATGGAGCGATCGGGCATAAATGTCAGTTTGGATTTGCTGGGCAATTAAAAGAGCAACGTTGCCGAATCGACGCGGGGGGAATACGACAATTTTTACAACTTAATTTGTTTTTATGGTCGGTATCGCAAGATGAATGACTTTCTGGCCGCGCCATTGGCGATAAGCCTGATAAACAAGAAGAAGAAATGTATAGAAAGTAAAGCGAGACAAGGCAAACTTTCTCTCTCTCCCGCTCACAAAAGATCGCCTTCTAAACATTCTACGTTTCGCGTTTATGGCTCGCAATAAGCCAAAGTATTTTTTTAATGCCTTTTTAACGCTAATTAAGCTTTAAAAAGAAACACACACTCACACCAAAATAATATTCTGCTGCAATGTTCACCGCAACAAATAAAAAAGGGAGGGGATGAAGAGTTGGCAGGAACCCATAAACCGTCCGCTGCGTCCGTCCGCGGCGGCTTAATTGAGTGCTTGACGCGACCAGAAATATATAGAGAAATATTAAAATTATAATTATAAACCGATTGTGCAAACTTCGGGGCGTTACTCATGCAAATTAGCGTTTCGATTTGGCACGAGTTTCATAATTAAAACCCAAACGGTCAGCCGCTCGGTCAGTCGGTCGGGGAGCGAACTTTTTGCGGTTAGAAAATGAATTGAAAAATCTAGAAAAACACCACAGCGACCGCAGCGCCGTTAAAGCTGTACAAATTCGTGGTCTTTTGTGTTTCTGCTTTTCGGCCACTCGCTCAGCCGCAGAGCGGCCACTCATTGGTCCACCGACTCATTAGCATGTTTGGCACACGCCCCGCGCCACAACAGACCGCCCCGTTGGCTGGGCCGTTCGGGCGCGGCCAGCCAGATGAGTTTCATGCCTACCAGCATCTGTTGGCATTGCGCCTCGTTGTTTTTTGATAAAGCTTCGGGTTGAGCGACCCGTTGCTTCGATTGAGTTATCGGTGCTAGATTCGGGCAGCGCTCGTTGCTCGGCTCTGTGCGGCTGGTGTGCTCGCCGACAATAAATCAAAATTATTATCCACACATTTGACTTTTTAAGGCAGCGCCGCGCATGCACATTTCACCCATTTATGGTGGCCAGCTAACCGGCGAATCGCCTGCTTAAGTCCGTTACCAACGGCCTTTGAAAGAATGCCAAAGCCCGGCCGGCGAACTCGAACCCGCTGACCGGGCAGTATAATGGCGCTGACTGCCCCAGCCACCGTCGCCGCCGATGCTGCTGTTGTTTGCGATTATCTTGGCGGACGCAATCTTGGCAGGCCGGCCAGAAGCTGGCCACCAACCCACCCCACGCCCGGGATACATTTGAATATGACGCACGAGTGGCCGACCAGCCGCCGACCGACCTAGCCAACTTAGGGTGTGTGCTGGCTGGTGGTGCTGATGCTGAGATGTCGATTTCGATGCTGTTGTTGCTGCTGTCGTTGTTGCTGTTGCTGCTGGCTATGCTCGGCATTCAACAATCGACAACTGTGTGTGTGTGTACGCCTGATTTTCCATGTGCGATAAGAAATTTATAGTTTCAGTTTAAAAGGCATTAGAGGGTAATATATTTCGGGCCCCTGACTTGGCCAGGGCGAGTCCAACTAAAAAGAGGCGCGTTGTTGTTGCTGTTGCTGTTTCTGTTGCCAAGGCAGTAACTTCAGATTGCGGTACTCTGTACCGGGGCTGGTACTGTGGGTGTGTGTAAATTTATATGTAAATATTTCCACCAAGCCCGCTAAGCCTGGCCAAAGCGAGCGCCTTTAACAAAAGACTTAGGCAACGAACTCACTGCGACTTGGATTTTTTGTTGTTTTTTTTTTTTGCCTGTCATAATACAGAACCAGTGCTCGTCGCGGCACTGTCGATGGCGTGGTCGGTTCGATTTCCACCCCCAGCCAGCCACTCTCCCCACCAACGCCCCCTTTGAACTCGGCCAATTGTGACACCCTTGCCCATTGCCAATTTCGATTCCCATGTTGACTGCACGAGCTTCGTTGTGTTGCTTTACTCATTGCAATTAGTTGATTTACAGGCTGTCGGTTGATCTGTCCATCTGTTCGTTTGTCCGTTGCACTCTTGCAAATTCATTTCTATGCAAATTTCTTGTTTCCATTTCAGTTTCTTGAGTTTCACTTTCAATTTGTAAGTTTTTGGTCTTTTGTCACATTTGCGGCGACAGTGCCGCGGCCGAGGGGTGTGTGCGTCCGTGTGTGTGTGAGTGCTTCTTTTGTCTTTTGCCAAATTGTTTTATATGGCAAAATGCAATTTGTGCAACTTGCAACAGCGACAAACAGCAACAAAAGCCAGCATCCTTTGCTGAAAGTGAAGTCTCTAAGCATTTTTGTCGTCGTCTCTGCTGCTGCTGCTGCTGCCGGTGATAGTGTACGTGTGTTTGTGTGTATTACTCTCTGTGAAATTTGCATTTTTCTGCGCAGCTGTTTTTTTTTCCAAACTAAGTTTTTCCTTTTTACTTCTTTTGTTTCTGGCGCTTTTCTTCACTTGCCATTGCGACTGCCAGCGCTGTTGTTGTTGCTGTTGTCGCTGTTGTTTTCTATTGCATTAATTTTGGCTTCTTGTTTGTCGTTTGGCCATCGTCGCTGTCGTTCCCAACTTGCTAATATGGTGACTCTCAAGTCACTGCTGTTTTTTTGCTTGTTGTGTTGTCGTCGTCGTTGTTGTTGCTGCTGCTGCTGCTGCTGTGAGCGCATGCACAGCATTTGTCGTTGGGGTTGCCACATTTTGCAGTCAGGCCGCTTTGTAATTAATGGTTAATTAATTGAAACGAAGTAGCTGACAATCTTAATGATCCGTAATTTGTTATTATGGTAATTTATACAAGCAACCGCGATGGAGCTGCACAGCAAAGACCCACACACACCAGAGACCATGGGCCCTGGCAGCCCCTCGACCACGACCCGACCGACAGACTGAATGACACTTCGTTCGTAACCCCGGCGGAGTCGTCGAGCGGTGAGTGTGAGTATCGCTGACTGATCACTTCCACCTCCGCTCGAGCGATACTCATACGCCCCGAGTGACCGACAGTCGTCTAATTGCAGTCACGGGCAATTTATGTCGCCGGTGTGGCCGCCGTCCGTTGTAACCAAATGCGGACAGGCAGCCGCCTGGTAACGCCCTCTGGGTGTCATAAATACCGTTGCCGGGTCAACTGACAGCTGAATGAACCCAAGGAGCCCACGAATCCCAAAGTGGACACCGCATCCGCACTCCCAGGCAGATGGGCACGAGCAGCACGACAAGCAAACAGGCAAAAGTCAAAGCAACAAACAATCAACAGCAACAACGGCAACAGCGACAGCAGCCGCACCAGCAGCTCCAGTCAAACAGTCGACGGAAAATTTGCATCTTGACGGAATTTAATGACGGCAATGGAAAGCGACAACGAAGCATTTTGATCATAGCTCCGACACGAACCGCATGTGGGAGTCATTGCGGCTGCGGCTGCTGCTGTTGAGAGAAACTAAGAAGATGCTTTTTGGGTGGCATTGCCTGCCAGCCACTCAGTGAAAATATTTTCATTGCTCTTTGACATGACGGCCAACAAATTGGCAACATCAAGCCATCAACCTACTTGGCGGGGGGAACTCCTTGAACCGCCCTCGTTTGGGGGCTACAGCCAAACCCAATTGTGCATGAGAGTGTGCTTCTAGAATTCCTGAACCGGGGGTGCGGGCCCGCCTGTCTTTTGTTTGGCTGCCAAGTGGCGCCTCCAGCCATCACGTCACAGACAGACGCCAGCCAGCGAGCCACAGAATTTGGCTTATTGTCTTAGCTGTCTGGACTCCGCATTGGCCGATTGTTAGCCATCGAGCAATGCTCACGATTCGGCTCAATGCTACACCGCGCCGATAAATACATAAAAACTGCTTAGCCAAAAAATCAATAAAGTTATCAGGCAGGCGGCGGCAGACGGTTTCTGGCAATTGTCTAAATTGGCTATATAATTATACCCTATACCTGAAGGTAAGGTATAATAGTTTTGCGCAAAAGTATGTAACACAGAAATAGTTACAATTAAAAAAAAAAGAAATCGACTAGCCAAGTCCGTTTGTCTGTCCGTATGAACAAAAGGATCTCAGAGACTTTAAGAGCTAGAGCAAAAAAAATGTAGGAATCAGACTCTGTAGATATTATAAATTTAGAGAACTTTCATTTTTAATAGCAACAACCTAAAAGAAGTAAGGAAATAACAGTCTAGATAACCCAACAGTGACATAACAGTGACAATTGAAAACTGCTTAGCAGTTTTGCATAAGTTAACAGATCTGCTAAAAATTCTATTATGTTAATTACTCATAACAGAGAACGCTTAAGAAGGAACTGCACTGGCCTTGTTCTATTTTTAGACCAGCGACGATCCAGGCTGTCGGCAAATAAGTGAAGCGAGTAAGAATAAATCAATTAAGCAGCGTTGGGCAGGGACAGTAATTTGAATGGTGACCACTTCGGAACACCGACTGTTGGGTGGCCCATCTCGCATAATTTTTTTTTTTTTAAATAAAGAGAGAGAAAAAAACTGCATTCGCTACTCCCACTTTCCCTTTCTTTGATAACAAATAAGAGAAGCTTCAACCAGCGTGTGCGCTCTCTTTGTTCTATTTTTAGCCCAGCGACGATGCGTCGTTGCGACCAATTAAAAGCTTCGTACGCCAAAAGTAAAACAACTTAGAATATTAGTGCCGGGGAGGGGGCGGGGGTATGCGGGCGACGCTTGCAAGCGTCCTAACGGAGAGGCAAAAATGCAGGGTGCATCGCAGTATAAGGTGTTCCATTGAAAATCTTTAAAAAATTAAAAAAAATTGTTAATCAAATTGATATTGTCAATCGACTGAGACGCGCCTGCTTGTTCATTGGAACGTTTATCGTCCCGTATCCAAATTTAAAATCGTTATTACAAAAAACTAAGATGAGCTACGGCTACAAAATTTTGTCGGCAGATAAATATTATTCGTAGCTATCGAAGGAGAGTAATTTTATTTCACAGTTTCTATCCTGAGGCTTTAGGCGTGATGAAACAGTAAATCTGTGATAAAACAACTATTTCTACAGATATATCGCTCAAACTTGACAATAAGCTATTGATTATAAGTATACATCATCAGGTAAAATTTTAAGCAGCTCGGATAATAAACATCGGAGATATGTACAAAAATATAAATTTTAAGCCCTCATTTCATCGGTCTGTAACTTATCTTAGAAACATGCTAGGCACCTAAAAATTGGAAAGAATATGGGGTTATCTATGGTAATGATGTATCTTTATAAATATGATTGGGTTTTTACCCAAAACATGCAAATTCATGCCAATAAATATACCCCATTTTTGGTAAAAACTTTAAGCCGCTGTAACTCTTAAGATCTAAATCTTACGTCAAAAATTTGTATGAGAATGTTGTTTCTTTTTAAAAAACCTTTCGTTTGACACCAAGAACGTCTATATCCAATCAGAAATAAAGAAAATCGAAAATTTACGATTTTTGCCCAAAAAAATGACCTCAGATGAAATGCAAAACAAGAGCGCCTGCAATGAAATCGAGAGTCACGCAGAAAACGCGGGTTCGAATCCCAGGGAAAACAGTTCCTGATATTCGTAATAAATCCTTATTTTTAAGGATATTTGAAGTTGATTTTTTTTTTGCCATGCCACGCCTCCTTTCCGCCCAATTTGTTAAATGTTAATACTCCTCACAATTTTTAAAATGAAGTCTTTTTAGAGGTGGAGGCATAACGCGGTGATCGCTGTGGAGCGTTCTGTGTGAGGGAGTTGGGAATTTATTACGTCACAAATTGTGTCCTGGGCCCGATAGGGAGTCAAAGAAAAAACTGAAGGCGGGCGTCGTAGCTTAGCTCAGAGTGTTATTTGTTTCAACAGAAAGTAGTGAAACTATTTTGATTCCAAGCCACAGGTGCAGGGTATATTACATTCGAGTAATCTAAACTATTTCTTACTTACTTGCTTTTGTTTTGTTGCTGCTCCGCATCTTTGTTGTTTAATTTGTTGTACTACAAATCGCGCGACTTCCGGTTTAACTTATTTAATTCCTTAAGAGTTTTATATTGTTTACCTGTGTACACTAGAAAAAGAACACTTGCACACACCACACACACATATAAATATCTGAAAAATTCAAAGAAAAGAAATCATGACTTGCACTTTTTGGATTGCGAGCAACTGCCGGAGGCCTCAGGCAGCTGCGCTTTTATTTAATTCCGGGGGTCAGCGATCGAAGCTTTTAAGCTTTTGACCAAGGCCGAAAGCTCTTTTTCGGGATCAAGTTCTTGGGACATTGGTAATGATATGGGTGGCCAGGCAGACAGACACGCGAACAGACAGACAGAGTGGACGGACAGACGAAGACGCGAACGCAGTGGACAGACGTGTGGTTTTGGGACCAAGAGAGATAAAGACAGACCGGCGGACAACGGACGGACAAAGCGGAGCAGCGGATGTCAAAGTGTCCAGCTGTCCAGAAGGCCAAACGGTACGGCAAACGGGCAAGCTGAAGGACATGCCAAGATTTCTCTCGTCTACGAGAATTCCGTTTCTATGTTAAGCAAAAATTCCCCACAGAATTTGTAGGACTCCGCTGAGAGGCTGTGTTTTGGCCAGGCACGCAGCTTGGCCAATTCAAATTATTCAAAAAAGCTTAAACGGCAGAGCTGCGATTGCTCAGTGGTCCAATTGTT
>JBAMCP010000416.1:0-55227 GCA_037075105.1 Lissocephala sabroskyi | reverse complement strand
GCAAATAATTGCACCTGCCTAAGATAAAATATTTTTACACGGTTGCATTTTGATATATTTTATAAATAAATATACAAAAATAAAATAATAGAGCGATTTAAGAGAGAATATATTTCCCGCTCCCTGGAAAATGTGTAAAAGTGTATATATTATGATTATTAGAAAAATTATTTAATTTTTATTTTCGATAGTTTCCTTTAATATCGAAATAGCAAAGCTAAAAAGAACCGTTGAACTTACCCCGCCTAAAACTAAATATCCATTTTCATTTACTCATCAATTCGGTTAATAAGTTATTGAACAATTCAGACCATAAACAAGTTAAATAATATCCGTATTGTGATTGCGCTTTGTTTTGATCCGTCGGCCATGTGGCGGCAGCTGTTGCGCGCCTCCCCTTTGATGTTCTTTGACGCGTTTCACAATCGCTCTCGGTTAGATTTCCTCTCGTGTGGAGCTCTTCTGTGTTTGTTTTTACAGCAACTTTCGCAAGATCCGACCACTGAGCGGCGCATCCGTTGTATATAAATGTGCGCGGAAATGCATAAACAGAGAAAAGTGCAATAGATGTTCGCTCCTGAATTTTCACCTCACTTTATCCACCATTTTGCTCTATTACTTTTCGGCAATGGCTTGCTCAATTTTCCCGAGGAAAAGCTAACCCGAAAAGCACCCCGAAATAGAAGATCCCTAAAGCTCGGCCAGAATTCGTGAACACCATGAAAGATTTCACCAAAAGTATTTCAGTTGCGAGCGGACCTCTGCACGGTGTGGAACAAATTTAAAAATTAGAGAACTGTCCGCGGAAAACGTTCAATTAATAGCAAAAATAAATACATATATAATCTAATTTCCTCATATATATACATATAGTATATATACCTAATTTGTGCACCAAAAATTGTTATACACACATAACAAAGAAATAGTGCCTCAATTTTGAAAATATAGAAATCAATTTTTTTGTTCAATTACCAAACGACAAACGACGAATTTAATATTTTTTAACACCCAAAGCCCCTCGCGCCCGCATGTTCGAGTTCAAAGTTTGAAGATCTAACTCTCAATCGCTGAAAGGAAGAGGGACTCCCCCGAAAATCAACTCGACCAAAATGACTTTTACGCGTATGAAAACTCTGACATTGCTCGTGTGTGCGTTACTGGCTTTAAGTTTTCCCGGATATGTGAACAGCGCTAACAACAAGAAAGGATCGCAGGCCCCCGTGCCTCCCCTCGAACCGGAGGCCGTCATCGAGGAAGTCAACGCCAAGCAATTGGAGAAACTCTTGGCCGATAAGGATTATGTTGCCGTCTTCTGGTGTAAGTAATTGGGAGGAAGCACATCATAGATCTTGCCATACATATATGCACATCCGATTTGGAAGAATTAGTTGAATATTTTCATCCGCAGCAACAGCAACAGCAGCGGCAGCGGCAGCAACATCGACTTGATTTTCAACGCACGGCCGTGCGAACTCGAAATAGTAACAGAAGCGATATTATATAAATTTTCGCTAGTGAAAATTCTAAAAATTCACATACAAGTGAAAATATGTGAAAAATTCGTTGTACGAAAATGTCTGAGATTTTCGTTCGTTTTATTTTTTTGTTGCTAGTCCCGCGTTCGGTTTTTTGTCTATGCTTATTTTCTCTATGCTGCCTCGCTGCTCTTGCTGCTGCCTTCTGTTTATTAGTAGAATTCGCCTTTTTGGCTGTGTGAAATTGCCGACGTCTTTTGTCGCCGTCGCTTTCATTCTTTTGCGTCTGTGTGCGTTCACAGACTCGAAAATTTCCGTTCTCAAATTTGCTTCGGTCTCTGCGAGAGATTTTCCGCAGGGCCAATTTGTGATTTTCCTGTGTAGGCCACGAGTATTTTTACCGCCCTCCAGGGAAGCCCATTTCCTCCACTCGCTGTTCATAATTAAAAGATTTTCGAAAATTCCGAATTCCCATTTTTTGATCGAAGATATTTCCCCCCCAAAAAATATGATTAACTGCGTGGGAGACGCGCCCGCCTTTTATCATATAAACATCAGAGATTAATGGCTAAATTCGATATAAACACGTTAAAGTGTTAACGACCCAATTTGCCAGGAATTTTATAAATAATGTTCTTTCCCCCAATCGGGACCTCGACGAATTTAGATGGATTGCTGGGGGATTACTCACAAAACTCATTATTTTCCTTACGTATCAAATTTCCATTCGGTGGATCTAAGAAATTTACAAGTCAACTGCAAGATTATCTAAAAATATTCCAATACTTATACAAAATGAGGTCTGGAGACCGAAAATGTATTCAAGCGATTGCAATAAACAAATCCCCCAATGCCATTGAACGTCAAAGGATCAGCATGAATGCCACGAAAATGTTCCAAAAATAATTGTTGACAATGAATATAAATCTTCTGATTTGTGTTATGAAAAATCACCGAACTGCCGAAAGACAAACAAACAAATCTCCTGAAAGTACAAAAAGTAGAACCAAAAAAACACAAAAATCGTGAACGTGCGTAAATGGCACCTCATTGGCGATTGGCAATGAAACCGGCAATTAAATTCGACTGAGGATTATTAATGGTAAATAAAGTAATTCTCCATTGTTTGGGGATCATTTCGAAATGTTTTCCAAATTATTGCCAATGGCTGTGGAAATATTTAAAACAATGCTAATCGAGAATGCAAACAAGCGAAATGCAGCCGCAATTCGCCGTGTAATAAAACGGTGGGCCACATTGCGTATACGCAATAACCTGTGCGCATCTGTTCGCTGTATTTATCGCCTCAGAGCATTCATAAACAAGATCGGGAGCCGCACGCCTGCATTTGGTTTATTTATTCAGATATTACAGAAGAGATTTCCCCACAGATTATTGTGGGAAACCGAATTAAGGTTCAATCAGGCGGCTCTTGAGATAAATCAACAAATTTCCACGATATATGCCGATGGCCTGCTGCCTGACGAATTGAAAGGCCCATAAAACCGCTATAGGAAGTGGCAGCAACCACCCGTAACATTGAAAGAGACAGCCGCCAGCGCATTGGCGGCTTAATTTATTTCCCTAATAGTGCCTGCCTGCGGATTTTTATGAATTAATTCGCCCAGCACTCGTTGGCAGTTGAGTGCACCTTAATGGCCAACCCATAGAGTATAGCCGAATGCTTGTGGACTGCATAATTCTCATATGTGGCGGTGCTGTCATTTCATTCACTAGCCTGGGAGGCGAACTGGGCTCGGCCGGGCGCTTTTCCCAGAACTGGCAGCAGAGGTTCTTGCTCTCTGCCTCGTTCTCCCGGCCCGTGTGTCGCTGCCGATGATGCATCCTGCTGTCGGCGGGGCTGCAGCCGCGCCATTATGAATAATCTCGGCGGCATTTGGCGTCACAGGCGACAGTTGCTGCCTGTCAATTCGGGCTGGTATCTTTATAGACTTACGCATTTGCTTAGTCATCATCGATAGAGATCTGTGTGCTGAAGGGCCTTTGTTTTCTTTTACTTGCAGATGCGCGGAGCTGTGTGACCTGCGACAAGGTTTTAGCGGAACTCGAGAAGATCGACGATGACACCGACTCCTTCGGTGTGGATTTCGTTAAAATCAACGACAAACGACTAGCTAAGCAATACGGCATCAAGAACTTCCCAGCGCTCACCTACTTCAGGTAGACAAGATCTTCTACTTATTAAAACAAAAAATTTACAAATGTTTTCTTGTTCCACAGAGAAAAGGAGCCGATCATCTATGATGGCGACCTTATGGATGAGGAGGGCGTGCTCGATTTCCTGACCTCGCTCGAGGCCATGGACCTGCCCGATCGTATCGAGGAAGTCAATGCCAAGATCTTGCAGAAGATCATCGAGGACACCGACTTCGTCGCTGTGCTTTTCTGTGAGTAGACGTCTCATTTATTTTGTTTTCTCTTTGGAACTCTCTATTATTTTTCTCTTACTATGCAAATATCTATAATCTATCTACGAATTAGTGGATTTTTTGATAATATTTATTTCAAAGCAGTTGCAGTTTTTAGCGTAAACGTGCGAATCGTTCGTTCAATCAGTTTAGCAAACTTGTGACTAAAATTCAATACCAATACCAAAAACTATACAAAACCGATCACTAGGTATAAACCATTAGTTTCGCTCTATTACAATACTTATGCTGTACAAAACTCGATATGCATAACTTTATAGCTGTATTCTCATGTGACTAACCCAAGCGTTGCAATGCAAACCAAACGACGGCATTTGAGGTCAAGTCAACGGCACTTAATGAACATTTTCTCAAAGAAGTTATCATCAAAATTGCTCTCTTTATAAACAAATGTGCGTTATAATCTATTCGAATCCGACTACAGGTCCCGACCATGAAACCTGCCCGCCCAGGGTGATGGGTAAGTTGGTGCTACGAATGGGCCCCTAAATGTTAACCCCGAATCCTCCCAATGAAATGTGTTCTTTATTTTTCTCAAAGCACCTCAAATTAATTTTCCTATAAATCAAAAGCACAACAATCGATCCTAAGATGCCTTTCATGCCGTAATGTATTCCTGTACATATTTCTGCAACCATAACCCCGGTGACTGTACACAAAATGCAACCCTGTGTAACCCTTAAGATCTTAAGAAATGGGTAATGAGATAAATGAATTTGCGATAAATAAAAGATCTTCGTAAGTCTCTTAAAGACTGGAATCTATTAATAAATTCTCAACAATGCAGAGCTTAATTAGCCTTCCGGCTTCGTTAGTTGCAGTTAAGGAATCTTCTTTAAATAGTCTTGGATTTTGAAGGTTAAGGATTTAAAATCAAACTTTTGTGAAGGTTACTAAGGATGAACTTTGTGGGGTCATAAAAGATCCCTAATTTCCTCTTCTTAATGTGGATTTTTGTTTGGTTTGGCCGTTTTCGATTTAGGATCGATCCATGACCATCTGATGATTTGGCTGGTTCGATTTTTATTAGCCAAGTTCACACACGTCGTTGTCCTATATAAAGGCCAAATATTTATAGAAAAACCCACCGCAATCGCGAGGGGAAAAAACAAAGTAAATTTTTGGTCGGCCACAAATAAATTGGTACATTTCACATTGGCAAACGCCAAGTGGCGGGCTGACGACCACAAATATTATTTATACGCTTTGTAGTATTGTATAATAATAACATTACAGCAACAAACATTACAAATAAATGTCTGGGCTCGGCGCCAGACTATATCCCCATGTCTGAGTGAGTTCTGAGCGAGACCGGCGGCGAAAGAAAAACACAAATTTCAAATGCAAAAAAAGAAGGGAAAAACAGAGACAATAAAACCAAATCTTTGGGAACTTGCGACTGAATAGATAGTGTTTATATGGCGGGGGTACGGGGAGAATATAATCATATACCCTGTTTAAAATAAATAAAAGTCTATATACAATGGATATAGTAAGGATTTCTGGCGGTTTTTTTTTCTCTGAGCGCATTATGAAACAAAGAAAAGCAAGCGGGCGAGCGGTCCACCGAGCAGGTTGCCTGCACATAAAAAAGTTAAATTAAAAGCCACAATTTATTTCGATTTCGCCCGTTGGAGAAAGCAGCGTGTATAAATTTCATTTATTTATTTTTTGTTGTTGTATTTTCTTGTGTTTTGAACAGCCACCTACAATTCGGGGCCAAAAATAGAAAGCCAAGCAGTTGCGCCAGCCAACAAAATGATTTTTCGCTGTCTTTCCGTTTTTTTTCTTTTCTATTTGTTATTTTTTTTTTTGCCCGAATCTTTAAACAACTAACTGTAGAAACGCGTGCATATAGCTGTGTAGGTATAAATATACTGCTTGTATTTTTATCAAGCAACCAAACCGAAGACAGAGCAATGGACAAAGGCCACTCGATGAACAAGTTGTAGGTGAGGAGGACGAGAGATCGAAATTTGCGGGCATTTCGTTTTATTGTTCGTCCGACCGACGGCCACACACAGTTGTCGAAATATCTGAGAACATTGACAATTCAGCATTAATTCAATTTTTCGCCCCCCTCGGCCGGCCCTCGGCCAAAGGCTCTGGGGGGCTGGGCAGACAGACAGCACTTTTAATTGCTTTTGCATACGGCAATACATCAAGATGCTGGCACACCGACAACCGGGGCATTATGGGCATGGCTAGCTTTTTAGTGGCAGCCAAAATCTACAAATTTACATAATATTTGTCCCGCTGCAACAGTTGTTCTCTGGCTCTTTGACTGACTTGCACTATTTATAGTTAAATTGGGCAAAGCACTTTTGCCTCTATAGTTTCATCCGCCTTTGCATCTACTTAGCCCACAAAGCAATCCCTAATCATATTTTATATGAGACTTACCTTTAGCCAGTAATTTGATGTATACGTATGAATGTTTTTATGTATTTGTTGGCCTTGCCACTTTGGTGACACCCACTCGGCTCCATTGAAAATATACGAGAAATACGCTAAATATACTTTTCCTGTTCGGTGAATAATTTTGCGCTCAAGGCAACTCGAGTTTTTCATTAACTTTGAGGCGTTTAATTGAATTTAAATGAGGGACATCATTTCATAACAAGCCTGCTCTTGGATTTATTAAAACTCCACAAGGCCAATTGCATTACTTAAGAAAATATATAAAATAACCTCAGGAGTTTCAAAGCCAAATTGATCTTCAATATTTCTTTTCTGGGATACGAATTGGGTTCTTGGATGGAGCATGTAAATAAGCTGGAATGGATTTGGGTCATTTCCTACTACCGCACCCATAACCCTCGATCTATCCTTTGGTGTCTTGCATGTCCTTCTTCTAAGCGAGTCTTGTGTATGTCGAATAACCCGATTCTTGCAGCCCCCCACTTAAATTTATGTAAAAATCCTGCTAGAATGTCCTGCAGCCAGCGAATGAATTGTGAACCCTCCAAGTAAATAGTTCGATCTGCCACAAATCCACAGCAAATCCTTGTACATAGAAACCCAAACCCACCGGCAAATGTTGCTGACTGTTTGTTGTCCTACTACCCGAACCAAAACCTAATTTCGATTGTATAAGATCAGTAAATATAAAAGTGATTTATTCTAATTCTTGCCAATGTCACAATCTATCAGATAAAACGCAATGCCGAAAGTGCGCCAAGGCCTTGCAAGAGTTGGAGAATATCGACGATGAAGCCGATCAACTTGGCATTGGTTTTGTGAAAATACACGACGAGGCACTCGCCGATGAATACAATTTGGGCAATCTACCGGCACTGGTCTACTATCGCCACCAGACGCCAATCATTTACGAAGGTATTCAATTTTACAACGACCTCATAATCCACTCATTATCCACACACACGCACTTGCACTTGCACAAATTGAAACAAAGTTTAACCACGAAATGCCAACGATGAAACAAAATAAAACTACAAATGTGTCTGTGCTGCAGGTGAACTCCAGCGGGAGGAGGATGTCTTGGAATGGTTGGTGCAGAATAAATCAACCGGCGATGAGGACGATGTCATCGAGGATGTCACACCCAAGACATTGTCGACTCTCATCAGCAACATTGATAACTTGGTTGTGCTTTTCTGTATGTAAACCGCCAGCAGCGATCCGGGCCGCCTCTCATTGATGTTTTGTTCATTGTCTGCAGATGATCATGGCAATGACGATTCAATGACTGTCTTGGAAGAGCTAGAACAAATCGACGACGACTGCGATAAGCATGGCATACAGTTTGTGAAAATCGACGATGCCAAGGCTGCAGCCGAATATGGAATCAAAACGGTGAATAATTTGTTGATATTTTGTTGATGTGCAGGGCATTGATGGACGGGATGATTTTCTTAGATTCCGGCAATTGTTTACTTTGAAAAAGAAATTCCAAACATTTACGATGGCGATCTCATGGACGAGGAACAAATTCTACGTTGGTTGTTGGGGCAAATGGAACGCGATGAAATCGAGGATGTCACCGATGAAATGCTCGACACAATGGTCAAAGAGGGACGCGTAATGGCCGTTTTGTTTTGTAAATATCATACATCATTCTCGTTAACGAATGAGAATGAAATTTCATGTTGATTGAATGATTTTGATGCTGCGTTTTCCAGATGACAACAACGACAAAAAATCGCAAAAAGTGCTCGAAGAACTTGAAAACATTGACGACGAATGCGACGCTTTGGGCATTACGTTCGTCAAGATCGACAACCCCGAAGAGGCCGTTGAATACGGCATTAATAAAGTTCCTAAGCTGATATACTTTGAAAAAGGCATTCCAACTATTTACGAAGGCAATCTGGAGGATGAACAGAAACTATTGAAATGGCTCGAAGAGCAAACAAGTTCCGATCAAATCGAGGACATTACCGATGAAATGTTGGATTTGATTATTGAAAAAATGCCGCACGTTGCTGTGCTCTTCTGTAAGTGATTTCAGGGCCGCAACGATTCAAGCCTTCCCCCCGCCCAACGGCTTCCTCATCAATACTGTAGATAATGTACAAAGTATTTGTGTTGTATTCATATCTTGGAGTGTGATTGAGTGTCTGCCGTATCAATATTCTCTATAAGAAACTAACCAGCGGTGTGCTTCTCATAATCCTAGAATAAAATTAAAAAACGCTTTCACTAACCAACCAACTAAAGACCAAGAGAACTGTTAGCCAATTTAGTGATCCCGTAGAAGTCCTTCCAAGTAGTGTGATTTAGGCTTAGGTTTCTTCCTGCTGTTCGGTTACTTTCTTCCTTTCGCTTTAGACTTTTAAAAGTTCTAGGTTAACTAATCGTTGTGTGTGTTTCGCAGATGACAAAGACCAAAAGAAATCCCAGAAGGTTCTGGATGAACTAGAGAACATAGACGATGAGTGCGATCAGAACGATATTGCTTTTGTCAAGATCGATGACGACAAGGAGGCCAAGGAATGGGGTATCGACGAGATACCATCGATTGTACTCTTTGAACGCGGCATTCCACATATTTACGAAGGCGATTTGATGAAAGAAGACGAGTTGCTTGGCTGGCTGGTGCATCAGAAACGTTATTCCGAAATTCCCGAGGTTACCGATGAGATGAAGGACAAGCTGATCGAGAACACCGAACATCTAGCGGTCATTTTCTGTAAGTCTCAAAAGCTCTTTCCCTTTTTTATTTAGTTTCAAATCCAACTTCCTTTTCAGACGACAAGGACGACAAGCAGGACATGCGCATTCTGAATGAGCTGGAGAACATCGACGATGAGCTCGAGAAGGAAGGCATCGTCATTGTCCGCATCGATAATGCCGACGAAGCCAAGGAATACGGTCTCGATCACCTGCCCGCCCTCATTTACTTCGAGAACAAAATCCCTGCCTTGTACGAAGGCGATCTCATGAACGAGGACGAGGTCTTGGAATGGTTGTTGGTGCAGAAGAAGACTGCCACCATCGAAGAGGTTACCGACGAGATTCTGGTCAACCTGATCAATGAGCATGAGTATGTTGTTGTATTCTTTACGGGTCCCTGCGAGCCGGGCGAGAAATGCGATCATACTTTGAATGCCCTGGAAAGCATTGACGATGAGTTGGACGAGGCTGGCATTATTTTTGTTACCACCGAGGATACTGGCATCGCTAAGAAATACAACGTCAAATCCTATCCACGTCTGGTGTTCTTTAGAAACCGCGATCCATTGCATTTCACTGGCGATTTGGACGATGAGGACGAGGTGTTGGCCTGGATTACCGACGACGAGACTCTCGAGATTCCCGGTAAAATCGAAGAGGTCAACGTCAAGATGCTGGATAAGATTTTGGCCGAAAACGACCACGTAGTCGTGTTCTTCTGTGAGTACCCAAATCAAGCCTTTTTTCAAAAGAAAAACTTCCTAACTCGCTGCTCTTTCAGATGCCGAGGGCGACAAGAAGGCCCAGAAGATCCTTAACGAACTGGAGAACATCGACGACGAATGCGAAGAAAAAGACATCGACTTTGTAAAGACATCTGACGACGATATTGATAAGGAATACGATCTGCCCGGCTTGCCGGCACTTGCATTTTATAGGCATAAGTTTAGAACAATTTACACAGGTCAGTAGAACCGGACAACCGGTCGATATATCTTCCTAACTTTCTTATTGGTCTTCCAGGCGACTTGATGAAGGAAGAGGAAATTCTGGAATGGGTCATTGACTTGCACGAATCAACGGCCGATGTGATCGAATCTGTTGATCGCAAAACTCTCCAAGTTCTGATCAGTGATGTTGAACATCTGGCTGTTTTCTTCTGTGAGTTCTAAAAGCTTCCCACCCACATCCTCATCAGATTTTAAATGAATTCCCTTTCTATTAGATAATGATGAGTGCGAGTCCTGCCCGGGAATTCTGGAAGAGCTTGAGAACATCGACGACGACACCGACAAGCACGGCATTCAGTTTGTCAAGTCCAATGATGTGAAGCTGGCCCATGAAATCGGAATCTTCGCCTTCCCAGCTCTGGTCTACTATGAGACGGGCGTCCCGATCATGTATGATGGTAAGAAGAACCGAAAATCGAAAGGAACACATTAGAATACAATTTGAATTTTGGTTTCAGGTAATCTCAAAAATGAAAATCGTGTGCTGCAGTGGTTAATCAATCAAAAGAGTAAGCGTTCTTGTTTAAAATGTGTTCTCTGCTTTCTAACTCACGCCCATCAGCCAAACATACAATACAGAATCAGTTGAGCTCGACATATCAATAAATTCAGAAAAGAGATTGCAAGGGAATTCATATTCAAAACCAAAACAGATCCAGTCGGACATCCGATATCATATTTCCGTAATTTGCCCACAATCACGTGCAAATCGTAATAACAAATTCTCGATATAGGCAACGATGACGATGATAATGATGAGAGAATTGTTAAATTGAGCTCTGCAAAAGATAGCAACGCGGAAAAGAGGAGAAAACTGAAACGATTCCAAGAAACGATCCGAAAGCGACGCTTCCACAAGGAAGACGACGATGACGATGATGACGACGAAAAGGACGACAAAAACGATAACGATGACGATGAAGATGACGATAATAATGACGATGATGAAGACGATAATAACGACAATGACGACGACGAAGACGACGAAAACAATGATGACGAAGACGATGAAAATAATGATGACGAAGACGATGAAAATAATGATGACGAAGACGACGAAAATAATGACGACGAAGACGATGATGAGGATAATAACGAAGACGACGATGAAGAAAATGATAATGATAATAAAAGTGCTAACGAAGATAATGATAATAATGAAGACGATGAAGAAAATGATGAAAATGATGAAGATGATGAGGAAAATGGGGACGAAGACAACGAGGACGATGAAGACGACGACGACAATAACGGAGATGACGATGAAGACGAAGACGAAGACAACAACAATAACGATGATGATGAGGACGATGAAAATAATGGGAATGATGTAAACGACGATGATGAGGACGATGAAAACAATGACGATGACGACAACAAAGACAACGACGATGAGGACGACGAAGACGATGAAAACGGGGATGACGACGATGAAGACAATAATGAAGACGACGATGATGATGAAGAAAGAACAGTCAAGCGAAGATATCCTAAAGAAAACGACACAGAAAAACGAGATAAACTCAAACGCCTGCAGAGGACAATTCGCAAAGAAAGATTACAAAAAGATTTAGGAGACGATGACGACGTCGAAGACGAAGATGACAAAGACGACAAGGGCGGGGACGATGATGATGAAGAGGACGAAGATGACGAAGAAAACGGGGATGAAGATGACGAGGACAATGAAGACGAAGACGATGAAGACAATGGGGATGATGAAGACGAAGAGAACGGAGACGATGAAGACGAAGACGATGAGAACGGGGACGATGAAGACAATGAAGATGACGAAGACGAAGAGGATAATGAGGACGAAGATGACGAAGAAAATAATGACGATGAGGACGATGAAGAGGGTAACGATGATGAAGAAGATAACGATGACGAGAACAATGATGACGAGGATGATGAGGAAAATAATGGAGACGACGACGATGACGAAGAAAACGACGTTGACAATGACGATGGAGATGACGAAGACAATGATGACGATAATGATAACGATGACGACGAAACGAGTAGAAAATATAAAAAAACTATTAAAGGCAAAACGATACATCGACTATCCGATTTGTGCGCGGGTCGTCTTAAAGATGATATAGGTAATTCGTGAATGTGAGTTACCGTTGCCATACTAACTTCTATTGTTTGATTTTGTGACCTTTCACCTTTCAAACGTATGTCATTCCCGCCCCAAGCCAAGCCAGAACTCAACAGAAATCTTGTTATCCTCAACAGACCTCGACAGAAGGAACACAAAACAAACATTTCCCAAAGGTACTTTCAAAACCCAAAAGACTTTAGCCCTCTCATGCGAATAGCTTTTGTGCTAAGGCAAACCACTCGGACTTTAAACACACACACTCAAAATTGGCTTCCAAAAACCCCTTGTCAATGTCTCTCCTTATAGCCGCTGGAATCCCAAAGTTTCCCAACTCAATCAATGCTTCTCGACCCTCGACGTTGTATGATTTAATGAGTTTCTTGCTCGACTAACAACCAAAATAGATAGAGTTTTTTTTGGTGTAAACAAAAGAAATAATTTTGAAATTCATAGCTGACACAATGTTTGAAATTATGTTCCCAAAAAAAGAAATTATTTATATATTTATAACTACAATATGGTTTTTTGGAGAGCATAATTGAACTGCGTTTGGAGAGCAACGAACATCAACAAAACTGTTAATAACGTTATTTATTTGATTTAATTTGATTTTGTTAAACTAGTTAAGTGATTGTTTATTTATCTTATGATTAATATCGAAAATCGCTATGCCATATGAATATTTGTAAACAAAAACAAAAACAACCAAAGCCCAAACAGGGAATCCGACGGACGCAGCGGCGTCCAACAATCGAAACATTGAACTCGGTTAAAATGTAGAACAAACGAATTACTTGTAGATTCTTGAACCAAATGCCTGTACAGTCAGCATCAAAAGCATTTTGTCAGTTATTAGTTTGAGAAATAATTTCTTTTATTTTATTTATATACGAAACAAAAAATTACCTTTAGACAATTAAAAGTTGTTTGCATTCATAAAGCACGCTTTAATACTCTTAGTATGTTGTCAAAGACTTTCAAGACCAGCCGGAATTTGTAGTTACAAAACAGAATTGATCTAAGAAACCGCATATCCGAAAATCGTACTAACTACTCTCTGTGGTATTATTTCGAAAGGTGTGGAGAAATAAAAGCCGTTTGTTGTCTTTTATTTTTTGATTCTCGCCTACTCTGATGCACTTTTGTTTTGCAATTTTCTCGTTAGTTAAACAATTTGACCAAAACAAAAAAAAAGAACTAAACAATCTGACAAAATGTTTTTGTTTGTTTGCTCACACAGATGACGAATGTTTCTATGTTGGATTGGGTCATGACGGCCATTCAGCAAAGCGCGGCAACAATTTCGTTCCCAACGATTACAAACCATTCCAATGCTGTCCAACCAAATTGGAAAAGTCAACCAAAGTTCCTAAAATGACGGCGGCACGGATCGGACACAGCGACAGCGAGTCGGGCAAGCGTCCGGGCGGTAGTTTCCAATTTGGCGGATCGTCGGCCAAACCAGCACCCGCCACCAAGCCGGTGGTCAGCAAAAAGCAAGCCAAGCGCGCCCAGGACGACGACGACGACAACGATGATGACGACGACGACGATGAGCCCCTGGTCAAGGTGTCCTATGCCAATAAGCGTGGCAGCAAGCAGTCGTCCAGCAAGAAGCCCATCCCGAAACTGCAGCAGGAGAACGATGATGAATCCGTGGAGGTCGAGAAACCCCGAAAGTCGTCCAAGAAATCTGGCAATAAGCTGAACGTCAAAACCGGTAGGTATCCCTTCCTCGATAAGGAAAAGATTCTTAGACTCTGTTAAGACACAAAGCATTTCACATTCTTGAAACTTTCGGATTGAGATTTCTTAGTTTTTTCGAAATTGTTTAAAAAACTTCTTATTTGTTTGTTGCATTCGCCATTACAAAACACGTAGACAAAATATGTTGTTATTTTATTTGTTTATTTCTCTCTCTTTTCTCTTTTTGTGTCTTGCAGGCATAAATTTTATACAAAATCGACTAAAAAATTTATATGACCTCGTTTTTCAGGATATCTCTCTGTGGGAGTAAGGCAACAATTTAACTGACTTTAAGCATAAGCAATTGATTGAATGGAATGTATGATTGAATAATACCCAAAACAATTTCTCAAAATAGCACCTAAACGTAATGTTGTCATAGGCCCATGTACGCTTCAAAAACACCACACACCCAAAAACCTTCGAACACTGTCCTCGGGCTAGTTTTAAAGTAGCAATATGCCAGCAAAAGACAACAACAAATGGAACAATTTCAGATGGCTGTGTATTGCTGTAAATGCATGCAAAATCCGAATGCAAAGTATGAAACATAACGCCAAACGCAATTGCCTCCGAAGTACTGAGGTCAATTGCAGTGCTTGCCTGTAAATCATTCATATATTCACGATCAACAAGAAATACTGCCGATTTGTGTCGCAACAACCGACCGACCGACCCACGAACCATCCAGTGAACGCGCTTGTTCTTCTCTCTCATTGTTCCACGACCAACCATTTTGTGCAGAAGGGATTAAGATCGAGCCCTGAAGAACCATAGACCGCAACTCGAATCTATATTTCTCAAAGAACTATTTTAACTTTTGTGTAACTAAACATAACCTGGTACTTTTGCTTCGAAGCACTACTATTTTTCAGAATATAATTAAAACTTAGAAATTTGCTGCATTTTTGCTAAACGATTTTGCCATTTGCAACAAAAAAAAATAAATAATTATAAAAAGGAAAAAAAACTTTGTTCAAACTAAAAGCAATTATTGCCTTGCCGAAATAGAAATTCTTTCAACTTTCAAACTTGCCGAATATTATTTAAATTTTTCGTGTTATTAACCCAACGCGTAAATAACAGAGCATACACTTTTGATACTACTACTTTTTGGTACATATATACAATTTATATTTACGTAGTCTTTAAACGAGAGAGATCATGAGGAATATTTTTTTAAACAATTTTACATACGAATAACACAAGGCGCCGTCGCAAATTGTTAACTATTTTTTTTGTAACTAAACAATGACTCTTGATTTCATTTATATTCTGTTTGTCTGGTGTTGCAAGCAGACTCGTCGAAACTCGCTGCATCCACCGTTGCGTCATTCAGTTCGTTTACTAAATATTTTCGAGGAATCTACAAATTGCACATTGTTACGCGCACGATGGACTCGCTAAGGCGGCCATTTTGTTTTTTGTTTTCTATCGTTTTTGTTATCGGCATTTTGGAAATGCCGAATCGTAGTTTCTTATATACTTACTTAAATTCTATAATTTCTGTAGCTAATTTTTTAAGCCGACAAGAAAACTGAGAGTAGCACACTTAAAGAATCTTTAATGAGAAACATTTTGTTGAACAGCAGCTGTAAATTTTTTAAAAACATTTTGTACTTTTCTAAAATTGTAGAAAGAAATATGTTTATATATTTTTTTGGAGGAAACGCTTATGCCAATATAAAAACCTGTAAAGAACTTTGTTTTGTTAAATTAGAAAACCGAATTGTAAAAAATAAAATGTCACTCGAATTGGGGGTTTCTAATTTTAAGCGTTTGAAGAAATACAAAATGAAACTCAAGAATAAATTCATGTACTTTGGTTGTTTTTATCTAAAAAAAAAATATAATAGAATTATTGATCCAAATAATAAATTATACAACGTCCCTGGTCCCCCACTTTCACAATACCTTTTGGAACATTTTTACAGATCTTTAAACCAGCTATTTTTAATTTGTGAGACATTAAATTATTAGCAGCCGCATGTTTCACCGCTGGGGCTTTGCCAAGATTAAAAAATATATTTAAACAAAGAATTTTATATATTTTGAAAAGCAAAGACAAAAATTCTTTTTATGCAATAACGGTAAAATAATTAAAATAAATGATTGATTGACAAACTGCAGCCAACAGGTATGTTTGAAATGCAAACAACAAATAGAATTTAAGTTACGTTTTTTCAATTAATAATATGAAAACTACTTTTGCTTTTTATCGAACAGGCAACATTGCAAAGAACCAAGAGGTTTTCAAATGGATCCTCGAGCAGAAGGCCGATCAAAGCATTGAGCTTATCGATCGGGACAAGCTCCTTGAATATATAGGCTCCAAAGACTTTTTAGCGGTCGTGTTTTGTAAGTATAAGTGAGGAAAAAATGCATAAATCGAAATCATTCCTATAAGCGCGCCCACTAAAAACTGTAACTGCTCAGTTAAGCAAGAAAATATTGTATAGTCTACGTATGATTCTCAGGATTAAGTTATCTCTCTAGGAATCTATTCTATTAAGCCGGCTAAGCTTGCCTCATTGCCTTTTGACTTTCAGACAAGGAGGACGATCCGGACGCCCCGCGCGTGCTGCGCCACATCGAGCTGATCGACGACGAGGCCGCCGAATACGGCATTTATATAGTGAAGATGCACGACAAGCTCATGGCGAAGAAGTACGGCTTCAGGAACCCTCCGGGTCTTACATATTTCCGCAAGGGCAAATACATCAACTACGACGGCGACATAGATGACGAGGAGGAAGTGCTCGACTGGCTGACCAGCCCGGCCAACATGGAAATGACTGACCACATTGAGCAGGTCAATCGGAAGATGTTCGACAAGATCCGCAAGAACTCTGACTATGTGGCGGTTATTTTCTGTGAGTTCAACGCTTCGAACCACCAAATTAGGGATCTCCTTACGGCCCACATGCTTTGTAGATAGCGACGAATGCAAGCAATGTCCCAGGGTGCTGGCCGAGGTGGAGCATATAGACGATGATGCCGACAAGGCCGGAATTGACTTCGTTAAGATCGACGACAAGCAGATGGCCAAGGAGTTTGGGGTCTTTGCACTGCCTGCCATTGTGTTTTTCAAGCCCACTTCCAAGGAGCCAGTGATTTACGCCGGTTTGTGAAAGAAAACAAAAAGCGCGAGTTGAGGAAAGCTATAGAGTTCTTGTTTTGCATTTCAGGGGATCTTTATGAAGAAGAACAAATCCTCACTTGGTTGCTTACGCAAAAGGATCCAAGTGGAGATGTCATTGAAGATCTCGAAGGCGACCGACTCATTCATTTGATTGAAGAGTCTGGCTCCATAGCCGTTTACTTCTGTAAGTTGAAAATTCCCAGCTTCAGCATAACCTCAATAGGCCTAAAACAATAAGCAGTCTCTTCAGCGTAAGGTTTCCCAATCGGGCTGCAATCGGTTTGGTGACATGAGCTCCAATAAAGCGACCACTCAATGTCGTTCTTCATTGGCACAAAAATCGTAGCATACATTCCAGGGCACTGAAAATGTTCCGTGTTTTAACTTTCCATCGAGTGAATTAACGTAACTAAACACGCTTTATTGGGCTTATGCTCACACTTTTGCGCAAAAAGATTGCAGCTAAAACTTAAGTATTTAATGTCTCTCGAACTAATTGTGGTTAACCATAGAATTATTCACGAATTCGTTGCCCAAACAAAAGAAATGATCAACCAAAATTCATTAGCGCTAAAAGTATCTAACCATCAAGACTTGAAAATTAATATTTCTATCTCTCGACTGTAAAATCCGTCTGCAAAAAAAAACCTTAAAACTCCTGTAGGGAACAAGACCAAATGCGATATTTGCAATTCAAAGGCCGCTCGTAAGGCCCGCATGAAAAAGGAGCGCGAGCAACAGCAACAGGAAGGCGGGGCTGCCAGTGCCGCTGCAGCCTTTGGCACCGATGCCGAGGCCATCGAGGGCGGTGCCGAGGCACCCCCAGCGCAGGACTCTGCCACTCATTCGACCAGCAAACATGACGATGGTACAATTTTTATGTACACCTTTGAACGTGAAACTGGAATGTGTCCAAGAATGTTTAACCACCGCCAACACTCCACTCACACACACACAACTGCACAAACCTCCACTACACCTCCACTTGTATGAGAATGTCCTACCCGAACTTGATTTTCAGTAGAACCAAATGTTTTACTCTCTCTACACGCACTCCACTCAACTTTATTTCTCTCTCTCGTTTTCTATAAACCCGAGCAAATGTTTAAATATCTTTTGTTGTGAACGTCCTTGCCGTACCGAAACTCTTAGCTCTGTATCTATATAGTTGTGCCGGCTTGCCTCGATCGCTTCAAGTTACCCCAATCTGCCTCCAAATTCTGTGCTTAGTTTATGTGTAGTGCTTGCTCGTAGTCAAATTGCCCGCCAAGGCGCCACTTGCTAAACGATCTGCACAATGTTTTCTAACACCCGACGGATAAACAACAGATGCCGACGGCTGTGAGCAGTGCACCAAGGTCCTCGAGGAGCTGGAGAACATCGACGACGACTGCGACAAGCACGGCATCACTTTCGTCAAGACGAGGGACTTTTCCGTGGCCGATGGCTATGGCGTGCACGAGTATCCGGCTTTGGTTTACTTTGAAGGCGGCATTCCCAATGTGTTCGAGGGTATGAAAGGACTTCTAAATACTCCTAAAGCTGATTTAACGTTTAACTTACTTGGCTAGGTGAGCTGAGCGAAGAGGAAGAGGTTCTGCAGTGGCTGATCACCCAGAAAACCGAGGATCGCATCGAGCTGATCACCCGCCAAATGCTCGAGACGATGGTCGAGGAGACCCAATACCTGGCTGTATATTTCTGTAAGTAAACCGAAAGGTTTCTTTGCACTACACAATTTCAAATTATATCCCTTCCCTCTACACAAATACTCCAAATTGCACTGTGTCCATTCCCCATTCAAAATACCAAAACCAAAATGCTCCAGTACCGCCTGAGCGGAACGGCAAGCAACCCGCTTTCTGTCGAAGTTTCTGTTCACCCAATGCCCTTAAAGACAGCCACCTGACCAACACCACAACCACAACATCCAGCCAATTCGTTAAAAACTACATTTCACGCAAAAGAAAACGTATCCAAAAACAAGGTATTCCGTCCCGAAAGCATAAAGCGCATGTTGTCAGCCCTAACCAGCGCCCCCGTTGTACTCGTAATAAGTCTAAATTTACTTCTCAACTTCTCTTCAAATAACAATAACAACAACAACAATAATGGCTTTTTTGTATTACGACCAAACTAAATTCTCCCCAAGAGAGCAAAAGAGTCTAAGAAAATTAAATTGTATATAAAAAAAGGCTGCGCAAGTTGAATTCGAATTTAGTTTGGACGAGAATACCTGAACTTTTGGCGTTTTCTTTTCGATCTACTAACCCCACTAATTTCAAGATCAACAACCAGAGAATAAAAATGTAATATCTCTCCAAAAAAACAGACAAAATCAACTGCAATATCTGCGATCAGATATTGGAAGGCCTGGAGCTGATTGATGACGAATGCGATGTTTTTGGCATACACATGGTTAAAATCCAGGATCCCCAGCTGGCCAAGCGCTATTCCATTAAGACCTTCCCAGCTCTGGTCTATTTCCGGTGGGTAACCAAAAACATAATCTCTAAATTCTCTACAACTTTATCACCCCGATTAGCAATGGCAACCCGCTGCTCTTTGAGGGAGATTTGCAGAACGAACAGTCGGTGCTGGAGTGGCTGATCGACGACGACAACCGCGAGCTGGCCGATGAAATCGAGGAGGTCAACGATCGCATGTTGGAGCGCCTTATGGCCGAGTCCACCCTGCTGGTGGTCTTCTTCTGTGAGTCAAAACTAAGAACCTGGAAGTAAATCAAATTAATTAATGTTTCCTTAAGACGATGACGACTGCGCCGAGTGCGAGGAGATCTTGGAGGAGCTGGAGGAGATCGACGGCGAGGCCGACATGTTTGGCATTGATTTCGTGAAAATCGCCAGCGTTGAGGCTGCCAAGAAATACGATATTGTCAACATACCTTCCCTGGTATACTATAGGTAAATCGATCTTAAATCTCTAACGATTTACTAAAATTGTCCTTTGTTAATTAGGAAACAAGTGCCGGTGTTGTATGACGGCGATATGCATCAGCACGACAAGGTGATCACCTGGCTGACGTCGCAGGATGTGTTCGAAATCAAAAACGAAATCGAAGAGGTCAATCGAAAAATGCTCGACAAGCTGCTCGAAGAGAACGAATTCATATCCGTGTTTTTCTGTGAGTCCAACAAAATCTTCTCTAGGCATTTCGTTATCCCTAAAATATTTCTCTCCCAGATGAACACAATCAGCAGGACAGCACGGCTGCCCTGGAGAAGCTGGAGAACATCGACAGCGAGACCGATAATCTGGACATCACCTTTGTGAAAATGGCCGATTCGCGTTATGCCAAGAAATGGGGAGTCACCAAACTCCCGGCCATGGTGTATTTCCGCCGCCGCTTCCCCAGCATATACAGGGGTAAGGATAATCGCCTCTTCTTTTAAGATCTTTCTATTCGGACTCCTTGTGTTTTTGCAGGCGACCTGCTGTCCGAGGACGAGGTGCTGGAGTGGCTGCGCAAGAACCGCTTCCGCCAGCCCGAGCTGAACATCTTCATGTACGCCCTGATAGCCCTGGCGGTGGCCTTTGTGGTCTACACGGCCTTCTTGCTGCAGTGCTTCAAGCCGGCGCCGCCGCCACCCGTGCAGCATCCGAAGCAGTCGTGATCGGCCCACTGACCCAGGGCATTTCGGTTAATTCTCAAATTGTGTAATCAACTAAAAACAGAAAACAAGAAAAAGCAAAACACTTGACAGGAATGAGTCTGCGTGCAGAGAGCAAAGGATTATGGCCAAAACGAATCTAAAAGAATTTAAAAAAAACTAATAATGTCGTAACCGTAACCATCGTCTAAATTAGACGCCGAAAGTAAAACAAAAAAAAAACGAGAAACAAACAAAAAAAGAGAAATAGGAAACACCAAGCGATCGCGACGACGACTGCAACGGGCCAGTGCTGCCCAGCAGCCTGTAGTGCTGCCCATTGTGGGGAGAGAATGGGAAATCCGTTAGTTTTGAAATTCATTTGAAAAATGTTAATTTTTTTCTTTCCAATACACGCAATTTTTGATTTGAATCCATTGACTTCGCCAGCCGCATTAATTCAGCCGCATCAATTTAAATATATAAAACACTCAAGTCATAGTAATTACGTTAAATTAAATATATAAAAATGAGAATATTATAAACTTAATTTTATTAAAACTCAATTTTTACAGTAAACTATTACGGATTAATATCTAAATAAAACTCGATTCTTGAATGATAAATACCTTTAAATTTTCGATTGGAGTTTCTGGAAGTGTCAAAGCTTCCTGTGGCCTTCGATCCATTATCGTGCCCTGTCTAGGGCAGCTATTTTTATGGATGTTTTCATACCAGATATCAGACCCCTTCAGACAAATGTACAGTCACGCCACAGGTTGCGCTGGTTGTCATGCGACGCTTTCAAGATAGGCCGTTTGCACCGAGGAACTGAAAAGCAAACTAAAGTTATCAGGGTCTGCTGGTCGCTGGGTAAATACCTAACAGCTCACATAAATGTTGATAGGGTAAAGCGGCGAGCCACCCAAAGTTCTCTGACTCTTCGAAATTTCGTTCGTTCCGACGAAATCAACAGCCGCCGACTAGAATTACTTACGCTCGATCAACAAGAGATAAGGGTTCCGTTCTTATACATACCCTACCATAAAGTATATTAATCGGTGTTCCCAATGAGAGAGCGACTTCAAGAGATGAGTGGATCGATCCACTCCAATCTAGAGGAAACGAATTTTTGATTTATTTAAAGAACTTGAATGATTCATGGCGGCCAAAAAGAGTACCAGCCGGGCGGGACTTGCAAGAGAACCGCTGTCAAAGGAAAATTAAAACCCCAACTAGGCTAAATAATTTCAAATTTTAAACCCATTGCAACTTAAGGGCTTAGCTGGGGCCACAGCGGCATATTGTCAATTGGCCGATATCATTTTTTATCTGCCCCTTATTCGGCTATAAAAGGCGTGAGCAGGCCACCCACTTTGCATGTAGTTCGTACTCTTTCGCCGCCATGAACCACACCCACGTCGAGCTGGCCAGAGCGGCCGTCGTCCAGGCCACCTCGCACCGCCTGCTGGTGGCCAAGGTGGTCTGCATTGTAGTCATGCTGGTGGTGACTCTGGTCTTTTGCTTCTTTCCCTACCTGCTGAATCGGTTCTACAAGTGGACCAGCCGCAGTCAGACCGATGCCAGGAAGTTTGTGGTGGTCGTGTGCCTGTTGAATTTCGGCGGCGGCGTCCTCATTGCCACCACCTTCATCCACATGCTGCCCATGGTGATCAGCGTAGTGGATGCGCTTCAAAAATGCGATATGCTGGTGCCCACGCCCTTCGCCCTGCCCCAGATGCTCATGTGCTCGGGCTTCTACCTCATGTACCTGATCGAGGAGACGATGCACTTCTTTGTGCGCCGCCGGCAGCTGCGCCAGCAGGAGCTCCAGCAAATCAAACTCACCGCCAGCGTGCTGGCCTCGAAAACCCTGGAAGTGGTGGATGTCGAAGTGCGGGAGGAGCAGCCGCATAACTGCGAGCCGCAGCCCTACGAGGAGCCCAACTGGATGCGTGGCCTGGGCATCATCGTGGCCCTGTCCCTGCACGAGCTGTTCGGCGGCATGGCCATTGGGCTGGAGATGACCGTGGACACGGTGTGGTTCATGTGCGGGGCCATTGCCGCCCACAAGCTGGTTCTGGCCTTCTGCATTGGCATGGAGATCATGATGGCCAAGACGAAGCTTCTAATTGCCATCATTTACCTGGTGGTCTTCTCAATTGTCACGCCCATCGGGGTGGGCATCGGCATAGCGGTCAGCGAGACGGCCAGCGCCAGCCAGCCGAGCATTCCCTCGGGAATCCTGCAGGGCCTGGCCTGCGGCACGCTGCTCTATGTGGTGTACTTCGAGATTGTGAGCAAAAACCATGCCGGCTGGAAAGTCTATCTCTCGTCGCTGGTGGGCTTCGTTCTCATGTTCGGCATCCAAATAGCAGGTGAGTGGGGCAGGTCGTTTTGGCCGGCTGGATTTCGAGAGTCTTATTGGTTATTATTTGCAGTGGACGAGGCGGCCGGCAAGAGCTCCTACGAGTGCCCTTAACAGGCCACTTGAAGTCGACAGATCGCCAGATATGGTGGAGCAATTAGTGGCCTAATCATAGCGGCTTTTAATTATGGTTCTAGTCTACCGAACACGAATAATACTTACTATAATATTAGCTAGTAAATATAAGAGTTTCTATCAGCAACTTTGGTACACGTGAAAATGTGTTTATGGCCGTCAACTACAATGTTGCCAGCTTATCATTTGATATCAAAACAAGCAACGAAGAAAAAACCGAGCTTGCCCGGCGAACTTATACCCTGGAAGTTTGAATTTTAAATTTGCGCGGCATTGAAAAATGATCCGGGGCTGCCAGACTTTCTTTTGTAAGAAGCTGGCAGCTCTTTCTTATTTTTGGGTGGCAACTCTAGAACTCTCCGCCATTTCACAACGAAAATAGCTGTAAAATTCTTATCTCCCGTGAACGAAGCTGGATAAATGCGTGACGTTATTCTGTTTATAATGGAGCTTACTTCGGAGAGCTCTACGAAAATCTATGTTACATAGAACCGCACAAATGCGGTATACCCTTCGGAGTAAAGGGTATGAGGAGTGAGGCAGCGAGACGACCACATAATTTGCCGCGAGCGAGAGCCCAGCTCCCCCGCCATATCAATCAGCCGTCAGATATGGGCTGGGAATCTAACGGTTGTTGGCCGGCCGCCTGGCTCTTTAGCCCCCCTTGATATACAATCATGCGGTGGGGGAACAAAGAGATTTCGCCACTATATACTCCCCATATCAGTTGGCTGCGACTGCATTCAGTCCTCGACGATCGCGGCGCAAAGATGAACGGATCCGAGTTGGTCGAACACACAGCCAGGCATGGCCCAGAGGAGCATCCGGGCGATGGCCAGGAGCTGCTCATAGCCAAAGTTGTGGCCATGGTGGTGCTGATTGTGGTCACCGTGTTGTGCGGCAGTTTGCCGTATTTACTCAACCGCTACTTCAAGTGGACCAAAGGGGACCCGGAGGTCACGAGGAACTCGGTGGCCGTACGCTGCCTTTTGTACTTCGGCGGCGGCGTGCTCATCTGCACGACGTTCCTGCACATGCTGCCGGAGGTGGTCGAGGTGGTGGAGGAGCTGCAGCATTGCGAGTTGCTGGCCGCCACGCCGTTCTCGCTGCCGCAGGTGCTGGTGTGCGCTGGGTTCTTCATGATGTACGCCCTGGAGGAGCTGATGCATGCGGCCGTGCATCGGCATCAGAAGAAGCTCAGCCGCAAGGAGTCGCCGGCCAGTGCGGCCTTCCATCGCGGCCACAGTCTCCGCTGCAGCCATGAAGGAACCGGGAAAATTCCCGCCGCCAATGGAACCTTTTCCACCGTCGCTGTGGTAGAAACTCATCACCATTCGGACCGGGAAATTGCCCCCGGCCAGGGGCACTCCCACATGCCCGTGGTGTCGGCGGATGCGGACGTTGGCTCCTCCCTGCGCGGCCTGGGCATCATCCTGGCGCTCTCCCTGCACGAGCTCTTCGAGGGCATGGCCATCGGCTTGGAGCACACGGTGAGCACCGTGTGGTTCATGTTCGGCGCCGTGGCGGCCCATAAATTGGTCCTGGCCTTTTGCGTTGGCATGGAGCTGCTCGTGGCCCGGACGAGAACCTCCCTGGCTGTGGTCTACCTGCTGACCTTTGCCCTGGTCACGCCCATTGGCATTGGCGCGGGCATTGCCATCAGCGAGCACTCAGGCGACCACGGGCCGAGTGTGCCGTCCGGGATCCTCCAGGGAATCGCCACTGGCACTTTGCTCTACGTGGTTTTCTTCGAGATCCTCACCCAGAGCCATTCGGGCTGGCGCACCTACTTATCGTGCTTGGCTGGCTTTGCCCTTATGTTCGGCCTGCAGATTTTGTGTAAGTATTTTGAAATTGCTGCCGAGAGTCGGTGGCTTGGCTATCGCTCGTCATTTGGCGCAACTTTTGAGTGAATGGAATTGCTGATAAGTCGGTAATTCCATTTGACGCAATCGTTGCGACGGCATTAAAATGTCAACGGGCGGGCGACGATGTTTCCAACTGCAATAATTAAAAATTTCTCACTTTTCTTGCAGCGGACGAGGCGGAGCACGACCACGGCCACTGCCATTAGAAATACGTTAAATTTAAGTCATTTTATTATGTTAAAAAGAGGTAGAAAATCTCAAAGCCACAGAATGAACGAAGACAGCACCCAATAAAGAATAAGTGTTAAAATTCGCATATTTTTTTAAATTCTGAGAAGACGCGCGCGCAGCAATTCAAATTGAGCGCTCAACTTTTTTCCTAAATTTAATGTGGGCACTCTGGCACTCTTTACCAATAACTATATCAAAGCAACACTGTCTTTATCAAAATTCGTTTAATTCAAATATAAGCTCTTTTATTCTTCATAAAAAGATAAATATGGTATAAATGTAAGCTATAGGATATTTATGGTTACGTAAAAACCTATATGAATCAATTTAAAGATCCCTAAACTTATACGTTAGTGTAAAATGCACACTGTTTATCAAAACTCAACCCAGCTTAGCATTAACATAGCTTTAACAGCCGCCTGTAACTAAGTTGGCAGCACTGTTGTTGTTCCCGTTCACTCGTTTCGTTTAGTTTACAAAGATTCGTGGTCGGAGAAGGTAGTCTTTTCGGAGAGATTTTGCGCGTTTAAATCCCAGTTATAACAAATACCGTTACTTACGTTAATCAGCTTTCAATAACCGAATAAAGCAAATCCCTTGTCAACTGGCCGTCTGTCTGCCAAGTGTTTGTCCAATTTGCATTCATTTTCTAGTGCCCGCCATATCCGTGAACTTGCTTTGTTTATTGAGCGGTGTTGTCATTGCCCCCCCGCCCCCAGCGACACACACACACACCCAAAGTTCTCTGTGTGGAAAAATCGAAACTCCCCGCGCCTCCAGTGGGTGGTGAACCGCACGCTCACCCATACAGACGGCCAAAGCAATCAATCGCCAAAGTTAATACGTGTAAAATTTCGAAAAAGTATAAATAAATTTTCTTGAGCTTCGGCCAGCCAACGCACAACGACAAAAAAAAAAGTCAAACCAAAACAAACCACGAAAGTCATTGGCCCTGCGAGAAGGAAATCGGCCCACTGTGCGAGCAGCGGCAGCGATAAAATTAAAGCAAAATAACTGCAAACAAATTACGCAAAACAAAGCAAAGAGAAAACGAGAGAACGAGAAAAAAGAAATATTAATTTTTATTTAAAACGCGCAAAAGCAAAACTCGGACCAATTAAAATGTAAACTGTAACAAGTGTATTGGAGAAAAAGAGAAAAAAAAAGACTGCAGCCGTGCAAAATGCTTCGAAATTAGCGAAAGCTTCCCCCTCCACCGACCAGCGATAATTAAATTAAATTAACAGCCCACGACGCCTGAGACTTCGCAGGTGAGTTTGAAATTTCCTCCCCCAAATTGAAATTGAATTATTTATTTCCTACCAACGGGCGGGGGGCGGTGGGCGGGGCCCAATGACCTTGTTTTGGCCGCCGTTTGAATTTTGACACTTTAATGATTAATTTTGTTTGCTTTTATTTAGAAAATATGGAAAAGCTTAACCGCAACGCATTTTTGTTTGTCAACAAGCGGCCAATTTTTAGCGACCGGGCTTGCTAATTTTAGCAGCCCCCGAGAAATTTTATTATAAGAATTTGGGGATTTTGGGCATTTTGCGTCAATGGGCGATTTCAATTTGACGCACAACTAGATGACTCGGCAGGAAAAGACACACAATTTCCAATTCATAATTAAGTTTTCTTTGTTTTTCCCTGACATCCGACCAGCGAGTGGTCTGCGGTTCTTAGTCACCCGTCGACCTGAATAAACAAAAAAAAAAATACCTTAAAAAGTTGATAAACTCCAAAGGGCGGAAAATCGATATCTCTTATCGGTTGGGGGAATTTTTTCTTTTCATTCGATTACCTCAAAGTTAGGGAAAAAACATCAGTCATCTGGAGATGGCTTACCGTCTCTTAGACCAAAGGGCATTGAAACCGTTAAAGATTCGTCCTTGAAGGACTCGCCCCTCCCCCCGGGGCATTTACATAAGCCGAGGCTCTGGCAAAACCGCATTTGTAGTCTGGCCTCAAGTTTCCCTGGCCCAGGATGCCACACGCGCCGGCATCAGCCGGCATTCGGTGTTTTATGGCGGCCCCGCCCACCCAGTAGCCTCCTAAGTGGGCGGGGCAGGCGTCAAGTGGCACATTTGCCAAACTCGCACATTTATGTCCACAGGGATTGCGCCTCCCCAAATCCAATAATAAAGAGATCTATGCTCTTTTTAGGGGCGACCACTGGCGACCCAGAGAAATAATATAGAACCGATTTCTTTGGAGTTCTTAAATCTTCAAAAGACACAGAGATATTAGAATTTATATCCTTATCAAGCCTGAAACAATTTGAAGCCGTCTTCGAACTTTGAACTCTCCCCAAGTTCTCTGGAAAAAAGAGTAACTCGTGTTTGGGTTTCGTTTGCGTCTTCTCGGCTTTTGTCGACGTCTGGTTTGCTATTTTTCTATGCATTTGATTGCCGGGCTCGTGTCAAGCTTCAAATTTGATTCAATGTAATCGAAAACCATTGATTTGCCCTCCTCCCCCTCCCTCCTCCCCTTGGGGGCCTCCGGCTCTATTGTCTTTCGGTGTTCTGTGTTTTCTGCTGGGCTTCCACTGCAGCGCGTTTGGGTCGTCGAGTCATTGACTCCAGTGGAGTGCGAGGGGGGAAACTGGTTTCCCCCATCGATTTGACATTGAGGGGCTGCAGTTTTGCGCACTTGGCCAGCTGTTTGTGGGCAAACAGAGAAACCAACTGAACAGCTGACAGAAGCAAACACAAAACCGAAACCGGTAAGGTAATTAAAAATTCTACAAACGAATTCAAAGATATTTATCAAAATGTGTTTCGTTGGCTGATAAATCAGCCAAAAAAACATAAATTCTCTGGGGGCCTTTTAACAAATTATTCCCATTCATCTTTGAGGGGAAAATCTGCAGCCAAATGTCGTCACGTTTTTTGTTACGCAACTGGGCAAATGTTAGTCTGTCTGTCAGTCTGCCTGTCCCAGGTTCCTTGGCACTTATCACTATTCGGATTTCTGGAGTTTATTTTTATCTTATCATAAAGCGCAGCCCCTGCCTAATCACCTGACCTGAGGGGGCGACTAGACTTTCAATTTACAAGCAAATAAAAGGTTCCACACAATTGAAATTACAGTTTCGAGATTTACAATCGATCAAGAGGAAAAGCTTGTAACTTTCCGATTGCCTGTGAATTATGGCCCTGGAATCGCGTGAGGGGCTTCCAAATCTTCGTGGCTGTTTTCTGGCCTTGGCCAAAAGGTTTCCATGCAAATTTCGCATTAATTAACCACACACAAATGCACTTTTCGCCCCCCAAAACATCAACGGCT
This sequence comes from Lissocephala sabroskyi, assembly GCA_037075105.1. Taxonomy (NCBI): domain Eukaryota; kingdom Metazoa; phylum Arthropoda; class Insecta; order Diptera; family Drosophilidae; genus Lissocephala; species Lissocephala sabroskyi. The sequence goes on along the minus strand of JBAMCP010000416.1, from coordinate 26,657 downwards.
GACGGGCTTTACCAATCCGAATCGCGGGCCACGCATTTTAATTTTCCATACTTGCATAATCAACGACGGAAAGGAGTGAAAAAGGGGTCAAAAAACCGACTAATGAATGCTCTTTTTATTGTTGACGGATTGTTGAAACCTTTAGCTTTACTACTTTAATATAAATCCATTAAGAATTCTCACTTAATTTGAACAGAAAAAGGTCTTTAAGTTCGCGCGATTTGGGTGCGTTTTTAAACGCGTTGCTCTAAAAAGTTGAAGCGGTTTCAAGCGGCAAGCTGGGCGCGATTTTGAGCTGCCAGCGCACGCGATTTTGGCGCGACTTAAAACGCGCGAAAGTATTTCTTTGTTCCTAATCGTATTTTGGTTATTAAATAAGCTTTCTTTCTTAAAAAAAAGAGCATATATGAATTCGTGTTGGATGGCTTTAAATTTCCTACCTAATTGCGTGCATTTCGCGGCAAAATGAAAGGTTTGAAAAACTCATTTATTTTATCAGAACGTCAAACCCCGCAAAGCCTCAGAAAGCAGCATTTGCATGGAATTTGTTAAATGCCAAGCAAATAAAAAGTCTCATTATTATTCAGTAAATAAAAACTGCAAATTCTCAGCTACAAAGTTGCGAGTCTTAAAAAGCATTTCGAATTCCCAATTTCACACATTGCAATCCCGAGAGAGATTTCTGTATTTGAAGATCTCCGAACGCATTATGGAAAATTCCATTACTTATTTCTGTTTCTGGTAAATTTCCACTGCACACACACGCACACACACCCAATTAACCGGCAGTGGTTAGTGGTTGAAATGTTGCTTATAAAAGACCAGAACGCATTAAAGTCTTGAAAGGGAGCGGACAAGAACCCAAACAACAACCGAGCCAAGGGACGGGCAGTGGTTGCTTTGAGTTCATCAGTTGACCGGCAGCAGGCAGGAAGCTATCAAAACTCAAAGAAACAGAAACAATAAACAATTTTACCCTGCCAAGTGACCCGGCATCCCCCGCCCCTTCCCTTTGTTCTATGCAAATTGCGTGGCCCTCGATGGAATGCCGATTGCGACGCTGCCAGTCGAGTTATCGATTTGTGAGTTTGTTTGTTTATCGCCAGCGGATGCAGTGGGCCCCCTAAGTGGGGCAATTAAGGGGCCCAATGGTCAACTTGCATAGAAAAACAAAACCCCCAACCTCAGCTACAACTCTGGAGAACTGGGCCGCCTCAAAGATTTCTCTTTATTTCCATCTTTATAAGGTTTGAAATATTCTGATTAATGGAATAGCAGGTGTGATTTAAAAATGAGAATCTTTAATTCATGAGAGGCCCACGAATTGAAATATTCCATATTTCAATGTGCAAATGCATTAATTTTACAGACTTCGTGGCGAATTTGCAAATTATTTTCTGCACTTTGAATTTATTGCCTCGCATGGCGACCGCTGTGACCTTGCGGCCTTTGCTCCTGCATAAAATCCCCAAGCCTCAAGTCAAGGCGTGAAAAAAGCCATTAGAGAAATTATTGGCCGATGGTTTTGGGGATAAGATTGTTCTACAATCGGAGGGGCAATCGAGGGACAAATTAAGAAAAAAGGCTTTAATTTTTGTCCGCTGTTTTCAAGCCAAAATAGAATTTTCCAAAAAGGACTGAAATATTCGCCCAAAAAGCAGCAGTAAATCTAATTTTTCACACACACCTGCACACTTGACTGGCGACGCACACACGCCCCGACACAGTGGGCCAGAAAATCAATAAAAATTACAAAAAGAAAAACAAGGACCCCATTTATGTGTGTGCCTGTTGGTGTGGCCACAAACTTTTGTCAAGTTTAAGGCAAAAACAGAACAAAAACAACATAAATAATCCTTGGCAAACACGCGCTTTGCATGTACGCGAGGGCCCAACGGGCCGGCGGTTAAGAGGACGTGTCTGTGCCGGGGAGGGGGGGGGGGGGGGTTGGCTGTGATGTGTACAAGTGTCGGTGTCTCTTTGTCGTTTCGGTTAAATAAGAACCGAGGCACCCATAAAAAAAACACGCCACACAGTGAGACAACGCGACCTTGACAAGTCGCATAAAAACGAGACAAAAAGATGATTTTAAATTTCCATAAAATGCGAAATTATGTTCTATAATTTAAAAGCTGACATCGGTTTATTTATGGGCCTCGCTTTTTGCCCCACTGTGCCATGGCTGCTGCAATTCCCCGCCCTCATCCCGCAAAGAGCGTCCAACTTTTTTTGGACTTAGTTTCGCTGCCCGTCCGAGCGGAAAATGCTCGGCAACGGTGAATAAGCTGGCAGCGAACGTTGCAGAAAGTTTAAGTTTACCGTTACCACGACACCCGGCATTTTGTTTTTTTTTTGCAGCCATTGACAGGCTGCGGGGGCTGGAAAGGTCCCCGGATATTTGGCCAAAATAAACACACGAAGCTGCTCCCCAGAGATGGACGAAGGGAGCCGCCTCCGATGAGTTTCTCTAACTCGTCGCTATAATTTTGCTGTCTGTTGAAATTTTAATCAAATTTATGAGGAAAAGTGCTGCAGGAAATTTCTTATTTATTATATTTGTATTAATGGCCTTCAGTCGGAAATTTCCTGTACTCAACTTCGAATTTCCAGGTCTGTCTGGAAATTCTTTAAAATTCAGTTTGATTTTTTAACGGCCCTTCAGCCTTTCCGAGATTCAAAGAAATCGCATCTGGAAGTTCTCCTTTTCAATGCTTCTAGGTTTTAATTGATTCTTGCAAGCTTAGCTGCGTTTCATTTGACAAGCAAACAATAAAAACGTTTAAGCTTCGGTGTCAATTAGCCGACGACGGGCAGGGAAACCTGACACGTCCGAGACGCCAGGGCGCTGGCTGCAGTTAATTGCATGAAACCGCAAATAAATAAATACCGCCAGCGGAGAGGGAAATGGCAAACGACACTCGCATCATGCAAAGTGAATGCGACGCTGAAGGGCGCCCGACGACTGCAGGACATCCAAGGATAGTGTAATGTTGGCCAAGGCAAAGTGCAAGGTCAGGCGATGATGCCGCGGGACAACTGCCGTCCGGGGAGCTCTAAACGGAGTCCAAGGACTCAGCCATATTAAATTCTCCAAGTGACCCAGGGACGCCCCCCAGAGAAATCACATTAGACGGTCGTCCAGTCGGCCAGTCCCCCGGTTGGAATTGAATTACCCGCCTCCCTTGAACTTGACCCAGGGCTGTGTCGCGGCCTTGTCTCCCGTTTTTCTATTGTTTTGGTCTTTGTTTTCTTTACTTCAATTATTTAATTAATTTTTGTGAGTGGGTTGGTCAATCAAATTGAAAGCGCAATTGTTTCAATTACCAAAATTTTATTACTTTGTATGGCAAACAAACAAATTGTGCAAATTGTGGCAACCAGAATAACTTATCGATTAATCGATTGAAGATTGCGATCTGCAATTAATCCGATTCGTTCTACCTTTCATCCCGCAGAAACTGGTAAGATCCTTAACTCTATTGGAGGCTTATCGCCAGTCGATTAGGCTGATCTAAAAATGCCCTCTCGAATCGAAATACCCATAAAACATAGGAGATATAGATTTGATTACGAGTCGTGGGTTCTTTTGTGGGATTATCATCCGATTAGATATGTTGAAAGCAGCTTGAGTGGAATCTCTCATCCCGCTCGGCGCATGTCAATAATTTGGCATACCAAACAGACAGTCGGACAGACGGACGACTATAGTAACTGTATTCATGGCATATCAAGGTTGCCAGGCCTGTGCGTTGATTAGAAACCGTCACACACGCATTGTACGGCCATTAAGCCGATTGGAGAGTGCGGCGGGCGGCAACCTTATAATTTACAGAGAATCCAAACTGAGAGTTCTCTCGGGTCAGGCAGAGACAAAGCTGGACAGTCGGACAGTTGGGCAGTTGGGCGGCAACGCATGTCGTGTTTATGTGCTTGCCGACGCTCTTTGATAAGAAATTTATTAGATTAAAGCAACCGATTTGGCGATTACAGAGGCCCAGCGAAGTCGCCGTCGTCGTCGGCGGCGTCGTCGTCGTCGCTGCCGTCGTCGTGTGTTCCAATTCCATTCGGGGCTTTGTGTTTCTGGCTGTTGGTGTCCCGACCGCCTGGCCGCCTTTATTGTATTAGTCGGCGAATCGGCCACAAGTCGGTTGGTACATTCGAGCGGCTCTCGAAAGAAAAATCGGGGAAAAAGTTCGGCACCCCCAAGCGGCCATAGTTTTTCTCGTTCTGAAAAGTGCACAAAGTTAGGGAATCGAAAATGCAAGCGCCGGACTTTAAATGTGATCTGTTCAAAGTTAAAGTTCTGTACGGTTTGAAGCGGAGTTTTTCCTCCTCCGGCTACCGAAAATGAAGCTCTCTATGGGAATGTGTGAGTTTTTAATCAAAGTCCAAAATCCATCACGTGTGTTCATCTCCCGACAGCCGACAGCAGACAGCCAATTAAATGGGCAAACGTTGCTCGGAATTCAAATCCAACGGCTAAGCAATGATTGTCACTTATCAGACGCTATAATTTGTCAATTATATTATAAAGATAAGCAACGCGTTCTAATTCCTTCAACGGGCAGCGTCTCCTAACCCTCCCCGCCCCTCCGTTCACACACTCGCACACTTGCCCACTTTTGTGATAAGCAATATTTCCGCGATGCCTTCAGTGCCCTCCAGTGTGGGCCTGTGTGTGTGAATCTCTGGCCAAGAATGAAGGTTAAACCTTGACGGTTCCGATGCCGACAATTAAGTGCCCTCGTCGATTGCCTTGAGATTCGAGATTAATTAGAACTAACCCAGTGAAGGAATCTCAGATCTCTGACTTGGAAGAAAGACCAGAACAGATTCCCAGACAATTCGAATTCCGGTTGGGTTTTCTGCCTTTTAATCATTTCTGCCTATCGAGCGTTGAACCTGCAAATTTGTATGAACTGCGCAGTCTGCTTGTCAGTTTTTATTATTATTACTCGGGTTTATATAAAGTGCATTTAATCTAGAAATAGACACGCCTGTCGTCCGTCTATCGCCCTCCAATTCGAATTCAAGTGGAAATTCTTTTATGGCAAATGGGGGGCCATAGGATTTACCCCAAATAAATCTAGCAGGAACCCTTCTAATAATCCCCAAAGCACTACAAATGCCATTGATTCCGATAGGAAAACAGGATGTTCAAAGAGCCACTCAAGCTGGCAAATAAAACTCAACAATATCAGACAATTTGTCGAGTGTCTTTTGATGTCTGAGATCTTTATTCCCACCTTGCCAATTTTACCTCAATTAATTTGCAAATCTTTTTGTTCTTTACTTCGTTTCAGTTGTCTCACCAACCAGACGATAGATCAGGACCAGGAGGCCTGTCTGAAAAGGATAACAAGCGGCATTAGCTGCTAATCGACAAGGGCTCACTTAGTGCCCATAAATCATCAACATTTAAAAAAACAAAACAGCAACCAGAACAACCAAAAAAAAAACCAAGCTGACGACGCGACCGCCATTGGCAATTGAGTTGGAACATTAATCATACGCCGCGTAGGCCGAATTAGGATAAGTGCCGTCGATATGTTCGCCAAAGCGCCGCCCAATGTGCCCATTTGACACGCGTTGAAACACGTGAGCCGACCAACAACAACAACAACAACACCAATCGACATTAAAAGCATCGTTCAGTTTTACTTTTCTTTGTGTTTTTGATTTTTTTTTGTCTTAAACTGCAAAACCGTGTGATTTTCTTGGTCAACCACAAAGTGTAACATTTGCCGCATGTGGCTGTCAAGGAGGCCGACTCTAAAGCCAAATCGTTTTGGCTTCTACCAAAAGAACTCGAGAGAAAAGTGCGTGGAAAACCGCAACGAGCAGTCGTCGTCGTTTTATCTTTCCCCCTCGCCTGTGATCAATTCGCCAACGTTCTTAATGAATGACATCCGGTTCCAATCGACATTAACACCAAAAACAAGCAGCAGCAATTCGCGAATCGTTAAAATTCCCAAGCCGATCAATTCAAGCATCGCTTTGGCTACCCTCGTGGGCTTCACCTTCTGCTCGGTGCCCGGCACGAGCAACATTTTCAATTTGAACTGCAACACCTCCGCCAGCAGCAGCAGCAGCAACAACAACAACAATCCACGTACTTATAAGAACAGCGGGAAATCGAATAAAGTGTTCCTCCATTATATACCCCGTGATCCGCGCTTAAGGATTTCCAATAAAATCAAATCGATCAATAAACACTTTGGCCATCGCTCGCTTAGCGAATTGAATATAACTGAAGATCTGTGCAATTATGGTGAATTAATCGGTGGTACTTTCAATTTTCAATCCAAAACCAAAGGCCAATTTATCCCAAAGTTAAGTAAAATTCCATCTGAAAAGTTTTAAAAGACGTTTTCGTGATTCCATAAAAATAATTTCATACCTAAAAAGAAAGTGTTAAATATAAATTAAATTCCCGTGGATTACAAATTGTTGTTGCTGAGGAGGAGGAGTCGCTGAAGTTAAGGTAAGAAATTATATTCCTTTAAGGGGTTAGAATAAATTAGTGGAATTTTCAGTTTTATTTTGATTGGTGGAAGGGGAAGTGGAAAGAAATAAAGGAGTAAAGATTGGAAACAAAATTTTCAGGTTATTTGGTATTTTTTGAAGATTAAAGAGGGAATTTTTCTCTGCTTATTCCAATCCTTTTTATAAGTAAATATATTTCAAGCGGCTTCTGTTTTAAACTTAAAATAAATGAGCAAAATTAGCAGAAACTCAGGATAGCTTATGTAAAATATATCAAAGAGGTTCTTGAAAGTTTTGGTCTTAAGTAAAAAATCTACAGAAAGATGATTAAAATGATTGTCTTTCTCCAAATCAGTTTAGTCTAAGAGATCTTTCAGAGCTTTGGTCTTGCAATCTTAAAAATCCAGACAAAGACCTTTAAAAGTAATCTCCTTATCCAAAGTAATTTAGTCTAAGAAGTCCTCCAGAGATTTTTTCTTAGCTTCGAAATCTAGAGAAAGATCTTTGAAAAGATTCTCAATTTAGTCCCATTTTTCGGCAACTCCAGCCAAACTCATAGCTGTCTTTAATCTTAAAGTCCGCCAGACTTAAGTTGAAGGAATATTTACAGCATTCTAAAGACCTCTTTCATTCTCAGATTCCTAACCATTCTCATGGCTAATAAATTATGAATTTCATTGGTGCATTTGACATTCTGCCAGTTTTAGCGCCGACTGCTGGCCAACCAGTTAAATGTTAACTAAATTTGCATAATCCCAAGCGCCGCTAGAAGCACTTGAAAAAGCATAGACAGAATTTTATTTCTATTGCATTTTGGTCGCTGGCAAAACTTTTCGATCAAATGACGCGTTTGTCTGTCGTCTGGAAAATTTTTACAATTTGCAAAAGTGTTTTCAGCTTAAAACTTTTGCCTCTCTTATTTGTTCTCCTTCCCCCCGGAGTCGGGATCTGGGTAGATGAAAATATAAAATCCCACGACCGATTCGAGACGAAAACATAAACAGAATGCGAAAATATAATTTGGGAGATGAAAACAGCTGATTTGTCGGTTCTTTCGGCGACTCTCTGTTTGGTATTTGGGTTCTATTTTTGTGGCACTCAAGTTGAAGGCGATTTGGCAATATGCATATAATTTTTGTGTCGCTGCTGCCAACAAATTCGGCATTCCGGCCCAAAGTGCCAACAGTTTCAGCGCGAATTTGCATTCGAGAAGTGTTGTTGTTTTTGTGTCGGGCGGCCAACCAGCCAATGCCCCGAAAACCGATTTCAAATTTTATTTATTTACATTTTTTGTTCACAAACAAAAAGCACAACAAGCGAGTTGCGCTCCCAGCAAAAACCGATGCATATGAAAGGCCAATTAGAACGGTCATTAGCCATCAAAATCCATGAACATGGAAATGAAAATAAGAATCGTGGGAGTTCTGACAATTTGAAATTTAAATGCCTCATCTGCAAGTCAAATTGCAACCAATAAAGGTAAACGAAATTCCCCTGAAGTTCTGCTTGATTGAATCCCGGAATATTCATTTTTCAATTCCTTAATATTCATGAAAATCAAAATAGTTCCACAATTCAAATCTATAAAAGTAAAATCAGTTTGTTGTAATTGTTAGAAAGTTGAGAAGCTTTGCCTAAAAATAATTAAATTAAAGTTCCTTATATTATTCCAGATCGAAATTTAGTTCGTTAACAAGTTCTGAAATTATATTCCAATCCAATTTAATGTGTCTTTAATCTAGACTTATATTATAAATTCTTTAACTCGGTTTTCCTTAGATTAAATTTCTTAAGAACTATAAGAATTTTCAAGAAGAGTTTGGACAATATAAATTAACTTAACTAATTTAAAATTAAATACTTACTTGGTTATCAAATTTATCTATTTATTCTTTAATTTGGCCCACTGTGGCTTTTTCGAAAAGTTCCGCCCGGCGGTCGCCAGAACTTTTCCAATTAATCAAAATGAAACTGAAAGTGCAATTTAGATTATTTCTAGCCAAACAAGCACAAAGTATTCGAAGAGCATTTGAACTTCGGTTATGCAATTAGTCAGCAAATTTGGCTGAAGATTTTAATAAACTTTATGCATTTCCCCACAGCCGGGCAGACCCTCAACCCAGGAGGCCACCAAAGCAGCCCAGTGGGCATGAAATTGAAGAGCTTTCCAGTTTTTACCTACCGACAACTTGCTGAAAAACAGAATCAGATCATCGGCATCAGTTATTAATTTGAAGTCATTCCCATCAGCATGGCCAAGCCGACGACCAGCAGCCCGGCAGCTGCCAACCACAACAATAACAACAACAACAACAACAGCCAGAGCATCCACGAGCGGATGGGCAAGCAGAACGGAAGCCTCCAGCAGGCCTCGGCCGTGCCGGCCAACACTCCGTTGAATCGGGCCATCAAGCACGATCTCTTCCCGGAGGTGACCTTCTGCAATTTGTCGGTGGAGGAGCTGACCGACGGCTCCGGCCACCAAAACCGGGTGATCCGGAACAGCATAATCGCCATCGATGGCGGCGACGGCTCTGGGCCTTTGACCTGCCTGGTGAACGGCAACGGCGGCCCAGTCGGCGGGCAGCTCAAGAAAAGAAAGCGCCTGATTTCCAACGAGTCCGGCGATTCCATAGACTCAAACAGCACCGAGAAGAAGATGCCGAAGATGCCGGACGGCGGCTACGGCTGGGTGGTGGTCTTTGCCTCGCTGGTCGTGTCCCTGATAGCCGACGGGCTGTCCTTCTCCTTTGGGCTGATCAACACCCAGCTGCTGGACTATTTCGGCGAGTCGCCCTCCAAGACGGCCTGGATCAGCTCGCTGTTCTTCTCGGTGCCGCTGCTGATGGGGCCCATCTGGTCGAACCTGGTGGACAAGTACGGCTGCCGCAAGATGACCATCATTGGGGGCCTGGTGTCGGCCTTTGGCTTCGCGCTGTCCTCGGTCTGCAACTCGATTGAGTACTTGATGATCACGTTTGGCATTATTTCCGGGCTGGGCCTGGGCATTGGCTACGTGACGGCCGTGGTTTCCATAGCCTTTTGGTTCGACAAGAAGCGCACATTCGCCACGGGCATTGGGGCCTCTGGCACGGGCATTGGCACCTTCGTCTACGCCCGGCTCACCCAGTATCTGATCGACTCGTATGGCTGGCGAGGAGCCACTCTAATTCTGGGCGGCACCATGCTGAATGCCTGCGTGTGCGGGGCTCTGATGAGAGATCCCGACTGGCTGATCGAGGAGAACCGTTTGGAGAGCCGTTCCCAAAGCGTCACCACCTTCTCGAACTCCAGCGTGTGCCTGGAGGAGATCAAGAAGCTGCTGGACACCGGCATCACCAAGGAGGCTGTGCTCGACACTTTGGTGACCAAGAACAACACCGAGGCCAACCAGCAGATCGACGACCCCATGGACACCAGCCTCAAGCGCTACCGCAGCGAGATTTTCCTGCCCACCTTCCTCAGTATCCACGAGCTGGACAGCATTTGCGAGGTGAAGAGCCTGAGCCGCCGCTCCCTACGCCACAAGGAGGGCGCCGAGGCCCCTTCCCGAGAAAACCTGCTCTCCATGTCCTCCGGCACGGCGGCCTACCCGCCCACTTCGGCTTTGATAGGCTCCCCCGACGACACCATGATGGGCGGCATAGCCGACGGCTCTGTGGAGGCGGCCAGGAAGACTTACTTGGCCTCGATTGAGACGCTGTCGCCCTCGGAGAAACGCTCGACGGGGGCGAATACCCCCCACGGCTCGCTGCGCTCCTCCGACGAAGGCTACCTCACCCAGAAGCACAACGAGACCACCTACGCCAGCTCCCGGTATTCCCTGAACGAGAACCTCTTCATGGCCAACCAGGCCACCCCGTCCCTGTCGAATCTGAAGGTCAACGGGCTGCGCCACAACTCGGTGGACATTCTAAGCGATGACTTGCACTGCTATTATTTGTCGTCCAAGGACGAGTCGTTTGCCTTGCTCGACAAGACGGCCCAGCCCACCATCATAGCCATTCCGGAGCTGGGCGAGGCTGGCCAGCAGGCCAGCAGCGAGCAGGCCGTGCGGCGGGCCCGCCTGGACAGCATCACGGGGATCCGGCGGCTGTCGAAGTCGAAGAAGCCCGGGCACCGCTCGAATTTGCGGCGCAACATCTCGATTAGGAACTCGAACTTCCTCAAGGACATGCGGATCCATCGCAACTCGATTCACTACCGCGGCGCCATGCTGAACACCCATCGCTATCGCCTGCGCGCCTCTTCCTGCCCCAACATCTACCGCAACTCGATGACCACCATTGCCAAGGAGGACGAAGATGTGAGTGCTCCATTCGATCGCTTGATTTACGGCTCTTCTATGTAAAGAAGCCACAATCTGGCGGGCTCTCCGGTCGGTCGGCTTATCAATCCACTTGACAACAAATCGACTGATTCCATGCCCAACCAGCGGGTTATTTGGCTCAAGGGGCCGGAGACGAGTATAGAAAAAAAAATACGAAAGCGCTGATAACGCACACATAACCCAGGCAGTCGCAAGTTTCCGTCTTACCTCAATGTAAAATTTCCCTTTCTTTTCTTGCCCCACAGACTTGGTATGACAATTTTATGGATACTATGAAATCGGTTTTTGATTTCTCCCTGTTCGCCGACATGAAGTTCACGCTGTTCAACTTATCAACGCTCTTTCTCTTCATTTGGTGAGTGAAAGGAAAATGCGCATTAGTTTCTACAAATTTCCATATTCCCCCATTCGTATATACAACAGACAGCTAAAATATCGTAGGACCTGTCAAGTACACTTGCCGTGAATGTCCCAAACATTTGGCAACGGTTCAAATTTAATTATACCCAAGTTAACCCGTCGACGCGTCTGCTCCGAAGCAAACCAAAGTTGGACTCTGGGTTCCCGAATCGAACGCGACTTAAGTGGGGGAAAATTGTTGAAAAAAGTCTTAGAGAATGATGCCCAAGATTTCCTGAAATATTTCTAAGCATTTGAGAAGAGTTTTGAGGTTAAGGAATCGAAGATGCTTTCTAGTTTTTAATTCCCAACCAGCCAGCTTAGAGAAAGATTGATTCCTTAAGTATTTAGGGAAGATTTAGTGTAAAAAATTGAAGGAAGCTTAGAAAGCCTTCTAGTTTCTGATTCTTAAGCAGATTGTTCTTAGAAATGTTGATTCTTAAGCATTTCAGGGAAGATTTAGTGATTGTTTTTGATTCCCTATCAATCTGCTTATAGAAATGTTGATTCCTTAAGCATTTCTGCTGTACTAAGGGAATCTCAACCTTCCTGAAAGATTTTCCGATGCTTAGAACTCTTTAAATCAAAGAAAAGAAAGGCAGCTAGCAATTCGATTATATTTCATTCAGCGCCCACCATAAATTATTTGATTTTTAAAAATTCCTTGCATATTTGAAAGTAGGAATCCTAAGATTTTTAAGATAAGATTCCTTTCAAATTGAAAGCTTTTTACTCCTCATTTCTGATCTTTAAATATCATAATACAACATAGATGAATCTAAGTTTCTATAAACAAACTCAAGGTGTTTCTATATACAATCTCAAAGATCCTTTCTTTATTTTAGATTTAGAATACTTCAAGTTCTTTTTTATTATCTAAGGGTCCCTTAAAATGATACAAATAAAACTTTAGATTCTTCATATTCCTTAATATATTATTTAGTCTTTAATCTTGAGTGAATTTGGGACTTCTTCGTTTCGAAATTGAAATGATTTCATTTTCAATTTCGTTGAGGAAGTGCGGCTTTCGGCCGGCGGAGATTCATAATAAAATTAATCAGCTCCAATTGAATTTCATTCACGACTCACGTACGACCTGCAGGTTCATCATACCGTATCTCTATCTGCCCGAATACTTGAAGCAATACAACTACGATGTGAACGTAAGCGCCGTTTTAATCTCGGCCATTGGCATTGCCCAGACCATCGGAATGATCGGACTGGGCTACTTGGGCGACCTGCCCTGGATGAACATCAACATCTGCTACTCCCTCTGTATGCTGGGTGAGTACTTTGGTTCCCCCTCAAAGCACTCGTATTAAATTTGGGATTCTATTGCAGTTTGTGGAGTTTCGGTGTTCTTCATGCCGCTGATGATGACGAGCTACAATGGACTGATGGCCATGTGCGTTATATTTGGATTTACGTTTGCCAGTTCGTTTTCGTTTACGCCCAGCATTTTGGTCAGCATTGTGGACTTGGACGATTTCACTTGTGCCTACGGCTTGGTGCTTTTGGTGCAGGGCATTGGCATGATTGCGGGCCCGCCCATAGCCGGTGCCATTTATGAGTACACACTCAGGTATTTTCACAGATTTTCAATTAAAATTTGTGTGATTTTGAGTGTAATTTCTGTCGATTGCAGATGGGACGACTCTTTCTATTATGCGGGCATATTTATAGCACTCTCCGGCTTGTGCTCGTATATGATTGAGTTCTGTGAGAAGAAAGCAACTAAGGAGAGTGATAGTGATGTCTCTGAGACTAAAAAAGCTCAACTTTTACATTAGATTACAGCCCCGCCCCCCACACCAAACACATCTAGTTCAAAACTAAATACGATGCGCCAATGAAAACTTTAGTTAGCTTGCGTGTGTTAAATCCATTGAAGTCCCCCAAAAGAAAAGCCTACAATTAGTTTCCCTAGACTCTTAAGTAACTAGCGTTATATAATCGACTAAGTAAAACTGAATTGATCCCAATTATATAGACGAATTTTACACAATTTTCAATATCAAAACTACAACAAAATGCAGTGCATCACTGCCATTCGCAAACGGGTCCCCTCTAAGAAATTGTCTTCTCTGAAAACAAATCATTTTTTGAAGTCAACTGCAATTACCAATCTAATAAAACGTATGCAATAAATAAAGACAATTACAATTTTTCTCAACTTGAATACGAAAACCAAAAGGACTAAGGAACCCAACCAACCAACAATCGTAGGAATTATTATAACAATTTTGTAGCCGCACCCCTTCCCGCCTGGCAAATGGTCACCGCAGTTTCAAGAATTTCAAGTATTATTACAAATAAAACAAAACAAATATAAACAAATTTTTAAAAGCCGGTTAACTCAAATTCTAGCTTAGTTACCATTGTCTAAATTTCAAAAATTCGCTATATTATATTTTCCTAGACTAAGCACCACACAATAAAGCGAAACAATTACATCATTGCCTATATAGTTATACATAAATTCTAAATAAAACAATTATAATGGAAACTTTTCAACAACAAAAAGAACTTTCCTTCAACTGCTGATGGGAGAGCTCCGGAGAGTTTTTCCTCCTTACATCAATTTTAATTTCGGGAGATTCATCAGTGGAGAGCTTTCTGGTTTTTTTTAAGGTTTCCCAGCGGCTGCAACTTTCAGGCGTGGAAACGCCTCGGGGATAAGGTAAGAAATTGGTGTATTTAAATAATTTTAAAAAATCCACAAGCCCGTCTTTTAATTTATTGTAATTACTTTGGGAAACTTCTTTAAAAAAAAAGTGAAATTGAATAGATAAAATGTTCTCAGTTCCCAAGAAGCAAAATTAAATGAGGAACGTCAATTTTAACATTTTTTTTCTCTTTAAATAATTTTAAAAAAATTAATAAGCCTGTTCTCAGTTTTCGAGGAACAAAATGAGCTGAGGAACGCCGGCAATTTTAACATTCTTAATCCCTTTAAATAATTAAATAAAATCCACCAGCCTGGCTTTCAATTTATTGCAATTACGTCGAAAATACTACTTTAAAAAAAGAGAGAAATTAAATAAATAAAATGTTCTTTGTTAACAAGGAACAAAATAAACTGAGGAAGGAGAGAAATTGGATAAATGGAATGTTCTCAGTTCTCAAGGAACAAAATCAATAGAGCAACGTCAATTTTAACATTCTTAATCTCTTTAAAAATGAAACCCAACTCAATCGTTCTTCTCTGCATTTAAGAATTATAAAAATTGTCTACCCAACTTTCCCTGATATTAAAAAAAGTTAAATAAAAATATTAAAAATGCAGGCCATCTAGAAAATAATAAGCGGTTTGTTAGGAAACTAAAAACAATATAATTATTAGTCCCTGATAAATAAAAAATAATTAAAAATACAAAAACCAAGACACTCCCCTCCCCCTTCCCGCTGCCGGGATCCTTAGAAAGGCTCCCAAAAAAAAGTGTTAAAGTCTTTTCCATTCAATTTTGAAATATTTTATTATTATTCTGCATTGGGTCTGGCAAATACAAATTTATAAATAATTTGATTCAAGTGTGCGAAATCGCGCAGATGCCTAAAATCGCCAGAGGTTTTTTTGCTGATCTCCTTTGGAATTTGAAGAAAAAAGGAACGGGAAAAACTTCTGTCCTGGGCGATTTGCGCACACACAAACTTAGTCGATTCGTTTAATTATTTGTTGTGTTTTTATTAATTAAATATATAAACCTCGTAAAATACTAAATTGATCATTTGAATCCGCAGCATTTTCGCATTCCATTCTTGCGTGTTATGTATTTATGTAATTATGTATTTATGTACGTTCATGTATAGTAAGTTGTATATGAATATATTTATATAAACTTATTTAATTCTTGTTTTTTTTTTTTAAATATATTTTCATACGTTCAGCTCACAAATATTTTTGGTACGACAACAAAAAAATATTGTTTTTATATATATAAAGTTACATAATTTAAAGCAAATGCATTGGAGAAAAAAAAGTAAGACAGAGAGAAGAAAACTGACAAAGGAAAATCACCACACCGAGGGGAAGAATAGAATCACAATGAAGGCAAATTTTATAGGTCTATGCGTGTACATATACACGTGTGAGTGTGTGTGTGTGTGTGTGTGTGTGTGTGTGTAGATGTATATTACAAGAGTCGTTCGCGAAGTTGAGTTCAATTCTCGATTAAATCCACTTGGACTTATACAAAGCAAACGGCAAAAACGAATTAAAATTTCCAACTAATTAAAAATAATAAGAAACGTTGACAAAATTCCGAAATCACGTACGACACATTTACATATACAAATGGATAATTTTATTTGATTTTTGCCTGCCCTCGCTGAAGGTCTTGAGTTGCACATTTAAAAGGATTCAGTTGGGAAAAGGCGAGCAAGGGGATAATCGTATTCTCCTTAATTTTACACGATGCACGGGCCCGTTGCTATTTTAAAAGGTTTAATTTGATGTGTTGTTTTTTTGGGGGGGTGGCTGGGGGGTGGACCAAGAAATCAAGAATTGAGTTCTACCTTCTAAATCGTAGTTAGTCACTAGGCAGCTTTTACAAAAGCGGCTACTTTGAAGTGTGTATGCTGTTGTTTGTGGGGAGTCGACTATTCCTAGCAGCAGCCGTTGTTTGCCGAGCCGGAGGAGCCGCTGGACCCGGGCAGCGATGCGTTTGTGGGTGAATGCTGTTGCCCGATCTTGATGCCGTTGGCCTGGAGATCAAAGAATGATTGAGTCAAATAAAGAAAGCGTGTTTGGAAAAAGGAGACTACCTCATTGTTGATGTCGAATACACCCTCTTGGATCTTCTCGTAGATCTCCTTGGCGGTGTTGATGAAAGCCTCCTCCACGTTGGCGGCTGTGCGGGCCGAGGTCTCCATGAAGACGAGGCCGTGCTCGCGGGCAAAGGCCTCGCCCTCCTCCTTTTTCACCTCGCGCCTCGAGTCCAAGTCGCTCTTGTTGCCAATCAGCATGATCACCATGTTTGAGTTCGAATGCTGGCGAGCGTCTTCCAGCCACGTAGTCAAGTGATTGAAAGTCTCTCGCCTTGTGATGTCATAGACCAGCAAGGCCCCGGCAGCCCCGCGGTAATACGAGCGTGTGATTGATCTAAATTAAAGCAAGAGAGACATGAAATGTGAAAGATGAAAAGTAAAGGGGAAATGGCTCACCTGAAGGCCTCCTGGCCGGCCGTATCCCAGATCTGCAGCTTGATCTGTTTGCCATCGATGGTGATCATGCGGGCCCCGAATTCAACGCCAATTGTGAGATCGTGGACCGGCTGAAAGCGCTTGTCCGTGAACTGTAGCAGCAGGCATGATTTGCCAACACCTAGAAAGAGAAAGGAAAACCGTGCAAACGAAGCAAAGAAAATCAGACTAATTAGTGAAAGTTTCCCTCACGCACGCACAAAGAAAATCAAAGCAACAGCTGGTTCGTGTCCGAAAAAAAAGAAGGAAAACCGAAAAACTAAAAATGAATTCCCCGTCCACTGATAAGCCCAACCGAAAAATCCTCCCCCCTTTGAGGGTGGCTGCTGGGGGGGCTGACTCAACGGTAACTTCGGCAACAACAACAACAACGACGTCAGCACGGTGCAGAGAAACGCCCGCGCCCGTATGTGTTGTTATGGTTTTATTGATTTTTCCTTTTCGGAGTATTTGCGATAGAAGTTCGGTGGGTTCTCGCCAGCTGCTGCACTGAGCTTTGGACGGGGCATATTGGATTGGTGGGGGTGCGTGGGGAGTGGATCATTTAAGTATGACGTAGTTGGCGACGAGTTTTCTTTGTTTTGTTTCTTAATTGCCCTCTCGCAAGTTTACAACAATTGCAAAATTTTCATTCGTCATATGGCGAATTTGGTTTTTGGTTTTGAGCACTCACCAGTATCGCCAATAATTATGTATTTGAATAAGTATGCGTAGGACATGATTACGGTTGGCTAGATTACTTAATAAAACTCTACTCGATTGTAATTACTATTAAAATAATATTTTCTAATACGCAGAATGTGATTCTCTTCCTCTTCTTCCACAACTTTGTTGTTGCTTTCAGAGTTGCCTTCTTAGCGCGAAATCGACAGCGCTGCCATACTTTATTTTGTTATCTAAAACTATTTTGGGGCCAGTGGTTATATCTTGCATTGACCTTATTAAAGCATGGAAAACTTTGAAGAGCCTGTTAGACACTCGCCGTATTATAGCAAATAAATATGTTCAACAACTACTCGATTAGTAATCGATTTAAAAGTATCGCTTATCGAAAGATGCACCTACTACAAATCGACTAGCTATATTGGCGATAGATGTGTATGTATGTATATGTATTTGTGTTAGTTTTTTTTAATTGACGCCCGATCGCCCGTCAAAGTGGATTTATAGAAAGGATTATAATAAACGAGCATCATCATCACCAACAATTTCGCAATTGTATAAAAAAACCGAGAATACATCCATGTAAAATGAATTAAACAGGTGAGTCTGGCAATTACGTGTGAATTTGTGCGTATGTGTAGCTGTGTGTGTGTGTCCGCAATCGCAAAGGCATGCAAGACTTTGGGTCCGCTTCTTTTGTTATTCTTATAAAAAATAACAAATTACAAAGTATACTTTGAATTCGGTGTTTGTTGTTTGTTCTTTCTGCTTTCTTGTTGGTGGTAACAGTTCCATGAACGCCAACAATTACACACCGCTAGCGTAGGTATGTATATGCGGTGTGTGTGTAAAATTTTCTCATTTTAAAAACCCCGAAAAAAAATCACCCAAATGGCGAAAAAGGCTAAAAATTTAACATTTTCAGAAATTTGCGTTTGCTTCAAACCGAAACACAAAAAGGACCGCACCGCTCCAGCGTTTGAGTGTCCTCAACTGGCGCTTTTCTCCTCCCGCTGCTGGTGAAAATTCTCTCCTCCATTCTCTGTGAAGGCGCTTCAGACAGACAGAATTTGGGACGGCTGTGTAAAACATGAAGATGGCTGACGGTTCGACAATATTGCGTAGAAACCGACCTGGTACAAAATCCAAGGTAAGCCAATCAAAACCCCAAACTAAAAGGCTTTACAATAAAATGATATGGCATGTTTTTTGAAGGACTTCTGTCGTTGGCCCGACGAGCCCCTGGAGGAAATGGATAGCACGCTGGCTGTGCAGCAGTACATACAACAATTGACCAAGCGAGATCCCTCCAATGTGGAGCTCATACTGACCATGCCCGAGGCCCAGGACGAGGGCGTTTGGAAGTACGAGCATCTGCGGCAATTCTGCATGGAGTTGAACGGACTGGCCGTGCGCTTGCAGAAACAGTGCTCGCCCTCGTCCTGCACGCAGATGACGGCTACTGATCAGTGGATTTTCTTGTGTGCGGCCCACAAAACGCCCAAAGAATGTCCTGCCATTGACTACACGCGTCACACGCTGGACGGGGCTGCTTGTCTGCTCAACAGCAACAAATATTTCCCAAGCAGGTGAGTTCTTATTACCTTTAATTTATTTATCGAGTTCTTTAATAATTTGTGTGGTTTTTTAGAGTGTCGATCAAGGAATCCTCGGTGACCAAACTGGGCTCGGTGTGCCGGCGTGTGTATCGCATTTTTTCACATGCGTATTTCCATCATCGTCCCATATTCGACGAATTCGAGGCTGAAACCTTTCTATGCCACCGGTTCACGCATTTCGTTACAAAATACAACCTTATGTCGAAAGAGAATCTGATTGTGCCCATCAACGAGGAGGAGAACGCTGCCCCAGGCGAGAGCGAGGCCTGAACGTCCTTGCTCATCCCAAAAAGCCAATGAAAATTAATCGATGGAAAGTCATTCACACACAACACCCACACACACACTCACGCGTTACTGCGACCATCTTAAATCATATTTATATTTACTAATAATAGCCAGCATTAGAATGGAACGTAAACCGATTCAAGCAAAGGAGGCAGCGGCTCGGCTCATCTGATATAAGCGACAAATATATAACATCGTATATAAAACCAGCAGAACAACACACACACACACACACACTACACACGCAGCGCCAGCGTCGTCTCCCCTAAAACAAGTCAACATTTCCGTAAAGTTATATATTTTAATGATTATGTTTACTTTTTAATTTTAAATAAATTATTTGTCTACCTTAACCAAGCGTTGGCCGAGCTGACTAACCGAGCGTCTCCCCGGCGATGCTAAACCATTCAAACCGAACAAAGCGAACAAACCCCAAACGCAATAAAAAGGAATCCTAAATCCACACACACATCACGCTTCCTTTTATTAAACGATGTTGTCCTCCAGCATCGGCCGCTTGTCCACCACCCGATCGAAGCCCAGCCTCGTCAAATCCAGGCTCTGGAATCCCCCATCCAAAATCAGCTCCGACAAGGCCCTGCCCACGGCCGGGGTCTGCTGGATGCCATGGCCACTGAAGCCCGCCGCTATCAACAGATTCCCGTACACCGGATGCCGCCCCACAATCCCATTGGCATCGAACGTATTGTGCTCGTAGTAGCCTGCCCAGCTGCTCTGCACCTTGGCCGACTCGAAGGCCGGCACTCTCTTGGCCAGCGTGGGCCAGACATCCGTCTCGAAGTAGCCGTGGTCCACGTCCAGGGTCTCGCACTCGGGCTCGGCATCCTCGGCCGGACTGCGGCCGCACAGATAATTCCCGCCCAGCCCATCGCGACGGAAGTACGTGCCGTCCGGGTCTATGGTCAGCGGCGTGGCCAGGCCCGGCGGATTCGAGCCCTGGGTGTTGATCACGTAGACGTACCGCTTGCGCGGCTCTACTGGGATGCAGACGCCCAGCTGGCCCGGGCCGGTGCCTATGTGGGCCAGGCGGGCCAGCTGGCCAGTGCAGGCGCCGGCAGCCAGGATGCAGGTGTCGAAGCGGGTAGAGCGCTGGGAGCCATCGCCACAGGCCACCTGGACGCCGCAGAGGGATTTGGAGGCGTCCCACTCGAAGCCGGTGACCTCGCCCACGCAGAACTTGGCGCCCAGGGAGCGGGCCTGGTTCTTGTAGCCCATGAGCAAGGCCCAGGGGTCGAACCAGCCCTCCTTCTCGAGGCCGTAGCAGCCCAGCTCGATGCCCTCGGTGGACAGCCAGGGGAACTTCTGGCGGAGATTGGCGGCACTGAGGAGCTCATTGCGGGCGCCCAGCTCGTTTTGCAGGCGGGAGTTCCTGGCCAGCGTGGCGGCCCCTGAGGCTGTGGCCAAAATTAGATAACCGTGCGGCATGAAGTTCAAGTCCACGTCCTTGAGATGACTCCTGCCGTTGGCTATGAAGTCCGCGCCGAACAGCGACATTTGAATGTTCTCCGGCAGGGAAAACTGCTGCCGCACGCCGCCCACCGACAGCACAGTCGAGGCGGCCGTGTACTAGAAAAACAATCAATCAATCCTTGAGGACTTGGGGTGGCCCAGGACTTACGCAGGCATCGCGCTCTACGACAGCCACGCTGAGATTGGTTCTGGCCCGGCGTTTGAGCCAGAAGGCCGCCGAGGCCCCCATGCCGCCGCCACCGATGATCAGGACATCGCAACGATCGGGCAGAGGATCCCCGCTGCACTGCACCGCAAATCCACGGCCGCCCAACCGCTTCGCCAGGCCACAGACCAACCGACCTCCGCCCAATCGCAACATTTTCCACTCACTGAACTGCGTTGTGCGCTGGCCAGTCCACTGATAGCCGCGGCCGCTCTCCAAGATTAGATTCGCCAAGCGGCCAGGTTTGTTTAAAGATTACCCGAGCCTCATAGATGGTGATAACCAGACGAGTGCCTCGTTCTTATCATGGATTAAACAGAAACTAAAGCCCAGTTAATTGCTTTACTGCCCCCAAGGATCGCGTGGGTTTTATTAAGCGAAACAAAACTTCCCTTTAGCCCGGCCCACTGGCGGATTCAGCATCATTCGGTCTGCTTGAGGGGTTCGCTGGTTTTGGCTTTGGTTTGTTGTGGCGTCCATTCCGCGGGCGTTTGCTCTGATTAGCGGGAGAGGCAGCCCCGCCGACTGCCTCGTCGGACTCCGCCTGCGCCGGAGGTGGCCTGTTCCTAGGCTTGGGCTGGGCCGGGCCCTCGTGGTAGAAGAAATCGGTGGTGGTGTTTGGTTTCTGCAAACTAAACAACAAATAATCTATTATTATTTATATATATTATCTTTATTATATTATCATTCCTCTCTGCTTTTGTTCCGCCTGGAGGTCAATTTGAGGGACAAACTTTCCTCAGAGAACCTTAAGCTAAAACTCAAGTTAAGGGGTTTAATAGAACAGTAGATATTCAAGGAATAGTCAATTTTTCCCCCGACCTTTAGTTGAGATTGGACGTTAAAGTTTTCATCCGCTTGAAACTCATTTAAGGAAGATTTCTGTGAGACAAACTTTCCTCAGAGAACCTTAAGCTAATACCCAAGTTAAAGGATTTCAAAGAAGATCCAAGATTCAACTAACAGCGAATTTTTTCCTATTTCTTCAGGTTTAAGGTTAAAGTTTTGATCCGCCTGGAGGCCTTTTAAAGAAGAGTTTTAAGAGACAATCTTATCTAAAAGACCCTTAAGCTCAAGTTAATAGAAGTAGAAGACTAAATATTCAAGGAACCGCGAATATTTTTCCTATTCCTTAGTTCAGGTTTTCATCAGCCTGAAGGCCGTTCAAAGAAGATTTCTAAAAGAGACAAACTTTCCTAAGAGAACCTTAAGTTGATACTCCTGTTAAGAGATTTAATAGAACTTGAGGCACCGTTCATTTTTCCCATTTCTTAGTTCAGGTTTAAGGTTAAAGTTTTGATCCGCTCATTTAAAGAAGATTTCTGAGAGACAAACTTTATTCAAAGAACCTTAAGCTAATACTCAAGTTATGGGATTTAATAGAACAGTCAATATTCAACGAATATTTATCTTTATCCCTGTTCTATAGTTCAATTATTTTTGCGTTCAATAATTCAACTCTGATTAAATCAGTTTTCGGTTTTCTACTTCAACTTGAGCATCCCACGAGCCTCGGTAACTCAAACAAAACAATAAAACATAATTCTGCATAATTTTACAAAGTATAAAATCAAAACTAATACCATTCTTTCCCATCCCTAATTGACTCTTCTTTCAGAGATCCTAAGTGTTGGAAGACTGCAATAACCACATAATTTAAATCCTATCGAATTTGTAGTCTTTCGCTGGCACAAAAGTTCCCGAAAGAAAGAAATTAAAATAAAACTGAAGCCAGATTCAAATTCAGGCTTACAAATTGTTCAAGTCAAGCTAAGAAGACTTTGAAGATTATATTCCCTATTCCTTATTTCAACTTCTTTGAGTTCCTAAGAACTCTTTAATGTCTTTGGATTTAAGGTCCTCAATCGTTTGATTGAAATCACCGCCTTCTATAATTTAAAATTCCTCCCAACTGTTTTCGGATCCCAACTTTGTTCTTGAGCGGCCTACTTACCCCGGTATCGTGTCTGGCAGTTCGTCAAGGCTCATTAGGATATGCAGGGATGGTATTTTGCGGCGCACTATCAGCTCCTCAAGGCCGTCCATTTGCGGCTTCCAATGCTCCTCGACGCTGCAACAAAAGGCATAAACTCGATGACAAAAAGGACCTCCAGCTGGTGCCGCGGACTTACTTAATGTAACCCATGCGGGTCACCTGGTAGAGCGCGTGACTGCGCTTCAGGACCTCCGCACAGGAGATGGTCTTCACCACGCCCCCACCCGAGCCGCTCCACACGACAGTCCTGTAGTCGCCTTTGTCGAGGGCCGTTTTGGCATAGCTAATCACATTGCTGACTTTGGTGCCGCCCTTGACCTGGAGGTGGGGGGAATTAAAAGGAATATTCAATTGTTTTGGAGGACTTGAGGACTTACGAGCATCCAGAGGAAGTCGTTGGGGGGCAGGCAATCGTCGAAGGGTAAATCGTTCTTGCTCAACTCCTGCTCGACATTCTCGGCCTTCTGGTAGTGCATCATCTTGCCAATGTCCTGCGGATGGTATTTTTCAATTTAGACCTCAACCACACCAGCAACGACCTTGACTAGTTGCTGCCACCGGTCCACCAGGCAAATCCTTCGATATTGTCGGGGGACCAGAAAACTGGCACTAAAGTGTCGCCAGCAGTTATTGCCAGGACAGTCTAAGCAAATTGAATAATTGCCGAGCACCCTGCAGTCCTTAGAAGTCCCCCGAACCGGCCAACTGGACCACTGGAATCATCTACATTCGTAGCCGAGAATCTTGGCAATTTCCCAGCTGTCGAAACTCCGGAGTATTCCGGCCGCAGGGGAGCCCCAGCAAAAGTCAATAAAAAAGCATTTCAACAGCAATTAAATTGAGGGCTCGTTGGCGGCCAAACGTCGTTATGTCTGCGGGCCAAGTGCGCCATTTTTTCCCCCATTTAATGGAAAAACGGAGGGCTGGCAGTGGCGGGCCAGCGAGCCACTTGTTGAGGGCACGCAATTTAGCGGGCCAGCGGAGACCCAGCGATTTCTATGCCACAAAGCGGCCAGGGGCCCTGGCAATGCCAATGCAACTGAATTCGACAGCACCAGCGAAAGTTTATTAATGAACTTTTCACGAAATTGGCGCTGTATTCCAGGCAAAGCCGAGGACTCTGCTCGATTTAAATGCTACCAGCATACAATGGCACATGTCAAACACACACCCACCCACACACCAGGAAGGACAGACAGAGAGCCATTGGGTTAGTTGGTTGGTCGGTCAGGAATGCTCCGCCCCAAGAATGCGATGAGAAATTCCGTTTGGCATGCGCTGACGACTGCCTCATTGACAACGTCATCATCAATGAACCGGGTGGTTTTCCGGGGCGGGAGACGTTGTTGTTGTCGTCAAATGAGCTGGGAACAATAATTCAATTTCCCCAGCGAAGTTATTAATACCCAAAAGCAGAAGACATAGGCGCCGGTTGGGGGTGTGGATTTTTTCGGTGGCAATTCGGTTAACTTCGTTTGGGTAGAGTGATGAGATTATGGTTAGCATATTTGGCATTTCGAATGGCCCTTCAAATTTTAGACAAAACGGCATAAATTATCTTCGAACAGCCCACTTTATGCATATTACGTATACGCCCCGCCTGGCATATTCTCACGCACTTCCCCCCCAGTGAGGGCAGCTATAATTCGCATTGATTCTAAGGCTTTCGCAAGGCTGCGAACTTGCCGAGCGCATGAATGAAACGCCTCAAATATTTCATTTATTCGCACCATTTTCTGGGCTGCGCATCCCCCGACAACTGAAGTATGCAGCATTGTACATGCCAAGGCGAGCAACCGAGCTTAGTTCCTGGGCCAAGCACAAGCGCAGGATCATTTAGGATTCGCCAGCCAGCGGCAGCGGTGCAAAGTCGCGCATAAAAGTGAAAGAAGTGAAGTTCTGTGATTACATAAAGAAATTTACAGTGCGACGGGAAGACATTTAAATTTCAGTTCGAATAAATTTAGAATACGAGAATTTGTTTATCTTTCGGCGCCGAGCAGACAAATCAACAGGTAAACCGGCCAAGATTCCTGTGGTTTGTCCGCCGAATAAACAAAACTTTATTTTAATTGAACCATAAAAAACCTCCGATCGAAATCACAGCGAACTGAGTTTCCTTAAATCGAGAACCCAACATGGACAGCACCGAGTTTCGGAAACGCGGCATGGAAATGGTCGAGTACATTTGCAATTATTTGGAAACGCTCAACGACCGCCGAGTGACCCCCAGCGTGGAGCCCGGCTATCTGAGGCATCTGCTGCCATGTAAGTTGTAATTTATTGTACAGCCGATCGAGGCCGATTAAAATACCGCGAAAAAAACCAGCCAATTTCGATCGCGTGCTGGGGAATCTGAAGCAAACTTTTGCGATTCGTTTGCGTTTGAAATTCTCGCCAAATTAACTTCCAATCTGCAAGTGATAATTCCCTAAAAAATTCATTATCTCTTTAGGCTCCGCCCCTCACAAATGGGTGCGAAAATCTGCTAACCAATTCACGCCCAAAGAACTCGTTGAATATTTTAAAAGATATAGAAAGGGATCTCTTTCGTAAGTTTCCTGAAGACAAATTTGTTCATATATAAAAGCTTAAAGTTTTATAATTTTATAGATCAAACTTCTCATTCATTACAAATCTTTTAAAATTCGAAAAGTATCATGCTTCCAAGAGCCGACAGATTTCCTTAACAGAAATCCTTTTTCTCAATTTAAGTGGAACTTTATTTTATATATTTTTTTTACCGAGGATTTTAGTATTCCAAGAAATCAAAATCGGAAATTTTTGTCCAAAACGCTTCCGATTTCCCATGATTTGTTTTTTCCTAACAAAACTCCCTTACGATTTTCCTCAACTCAAGTAAAATATTGTTCTTTATATTTTCAATCGAAGAGAATTTAAGTATTTTAAGAAATCTAAATAGGAATTGATGTCCAAAAAACTTCCTACGATATGTTTTTCCCTAATCCCTTAGGATTTCGCTCAATTCAAGTAAATCTTTATTCTATATTATTTTAATTGAAGAGAATTAAAGTATTCCAAAGAATCTTAATCAAAAATTTATGCCCAAAAAACTTCCGATTTCCCATGATCCGTTTTTTGCCTAACAAAAATCCCTTCAATTTTGCTGAATTCAAGTCAAACTTTATCCTATTTATTTTGAATCCACGAGGATTTTCGGAGCAATCTAAGAAATCTTAAAAGGAAATCTCTGGCAAAAAAACGTTCCACTATATGTTATTCCCCAATCTTTTACGATTTCGCTCAATTCAAATAAATCATTATTCTATATATTTTTAATCGACGAGGATTTTCGAAGCGCTCTAGGATTTCTCAACGTTCCTCTGATTTCCTGCAGTTTATTTATTTATTTAAATATTAGCAAAGACTGCCAATTTAATATTTAATCTTATATTTAACAAGAATTTATTTTAAGACTTCAAAACTAGGCTTGGTAAAATCTGCCCGTTGAGGGTGTTTTATTTGCTCAGACGATCACACGGATCCCAGCC
The DNA here is from genome assembly GCA_037075105.1 of Lissocephala sabroskyi. Lineage (NCBI taxonomy): Eukaryota > Metazoa > Arthropoda > Insecta > Diptera > Drosophilidae > Lissocephala > Lissocephala sabroskyi. The sequence continues at coordinate 466 of JBAMCP010000416.1, read as the reverse complement.
AAAAATTGAAAGATATCTCCAAGCCTCACAAATTAAAAATAGTTCTATATTCTAAATTACTAAGGGTTAGTAAAATTCTACGATAAATGCAAAGGGAAGGGGTATTCAATTATAATTAGTACAAAGAACTCAGAAAACCCTGAAGAAACCTGGTATATAGTAAAATCTATTTCTTTTACGCAAAAACTAAAAACTCTTTCAAGTTATATTTCTTGTCTAAGCCAAATTGAAGCAAAGATTAAAGGCAAATTTAAACCAAGTCCATAAGGTTCCTAAATCTGTTACATTTTTTTTAAATTTTTGCCCCTTCATTTCGGTTAACCGCTCTTCCCCCTCCAGCCGAGGCTCCGCAGGAACCGGAGGATTGGGACAGAATCATGGCCGACGTAGAGGACAAAATTATGCCAGGGGTCACGCACTGGCAGCATCCGAGATTCCATGCTTACTTCCCGGCGGGCAACTCGTT